>DWLR01000437.1:0-25817 GCA_018246295.1 Papilio alexanor hazarajatica
AGTTGATATTTTCTTATTGATTGTACAAGTGCAAACGTTTGTTACAAAATCATAAAGAGAATATTTTGAATGAACTGAATGAATAGTTGATATTTTCATATTGATTGTACAAGCGTAAACGTTTGAAGAAATTGATCAACTCCGTGAACATTTCGCTTTTGCGGGTTTGCTATTATGGTGTTACTTTCTTAAGAATATATCAATGGCATCATCCTCCTTATCCTTAATTAACAATTTACTTACGATTAATTCTAAAGCGCCCAAGTAAATATTAAATTTAGTCCATAGCAGTACATCCGTTTTATATCGACTCGATCAAATTTGAACCTAAAAATGCCGTTTGACAGGTCCGCAATCTTCTTGGCAACGAGGCAACGGGGCAAGTATGAAGTTAAGTAAATAAATACGTTGAGTTACGTGCGCATGATAATTTTTAACAATAAATTTGTCCGTCGATGTGCAGTTAATGATACGTTGGTCGCCCACTCCCCGGCCGCGTCGTAGCTCTTGTCATAAATATGTTGCATTGGAATATTCCACTGCAAGGCGAAGTGGATTGCCAGAACTTGTATACTGTTGTGACTGAACATATCTTAATCCTAATTATTATACTGGAAACATAATTCCAGATACCTGACCCTGTAGGATATCAGATAGATGTATACTAATCGGCAGTTCAGCTGAAATACATACCATAAAATAAACAATCGAATTAAGAAGAACGTCACTCGAAATGTGTTGTGATAAATGAACGTTGGATAGTGACTCCTATGCGAGACCTATTTAGCAAAGTGTAGTGTTTATTTTGTAATATCGGTTTTAATAGGTCATTGAAATAAAATTTATTTTAAATGAATGTCACAGTGAGTGTTAAAACTTACCACATGTCGAAATGTCAAATGTACTCGTAGTTTTGGAAGAGGTTGAAGATAATTAGGTAGAGCAGTTTCGAAAATACATAAACGCAGTTAAATGTTGCTACGTCATCTCGTAGTATAAATCATCAGTTATGAAAAAAGAAATGTATTTGATTATAATTAAAAAAAAACTGCCTGACAATGTCACTTGTTTTACCATAAATGTTCTTAGCCTTCTTTAAATATGTCCAATTCATCAAATCAAGAGTTTGGAAAGGTCGACTCTGGTTGACTTTACAGCCTCAAAAGTCTCTTAATAATCGTATCAATTATGAGAAGCAAAATTGAATATACAATAGTTAGGTTCGGCTAAAACATGACAAGATGAGCGAAGCACGCCGACGCTCTGCCCGGCCGCCGCCGATCTATTATACAACATTTTATGATTAAGTTGAAGGGCAAAATTGTTTAGGCTGTCTATACACTATGTAATTGACCTACCTAGTATGAGACCACGACTTATTGGTACCTCATATAAAAGCGTTTTGCCACTTCAAGGGACTGGGGCTCCATTTATTTTTTCGTTCTTTGGTTTAGCTTTATTGTAAAAATTTTAATAATTGTTTATGCAATTTATTTTAATAATAAATTGCATTGTTGTTGTCCGCTGTCTTCCTTAATATATAATTATGTTTCTTATTTGAGTCTATATGAACAGCTGTGTTTTAATTTTAATATTTTAATTAGAGTGCTCAGCAACAGTAGTTTTCCTCAGTATTATTAGTAATATACTACAGTAAAAAATAAGGCGCGCTAGTGCTAAAGTGCTTATCGAATAAACTTAGAGAGCATAAGCATTAGTAACTAAATGATTAAACTATTGTAAATAACTGTTTAATTTAAAAATATGAAATTTTATCAAGTGTACCTGATAATCTATGAGGCAACAAAATTGCTCTTTTATTCTTTAATTATGTTCCGATTTGATTTATGACGACTGTTTTCATATGCCATTGCTTAAATAAATTCTGAAGCTCAATACGAAAATGCTAATTAACATTATTGTAATCTTTATTCTTCATTAGACTTAGTGTTTAAAGCTTTTCGCCTAACAAAGCGCTGGACACGTCGAATTAACGATAACATTGATAAGCCGAGGAGTACAACTTTTGTGTGTTGCCGCTGCGGTCGCGCGTGTGTGGGTAGCCTTAGCACCAGCTGCGGCCGACAGGTACAGTCGGCAACCCAACCTGACCATCTGTCCCAATATCGCATACAATTATAAGTTTTAGCCCAAAGTTTTTAAGTACCACAATCCCTTGCGTCTTCTTGTGCGGTAGTATTAAAGTTTTTGCCGTCTTCCGGCTCGGACGTAAAAGGGAATGGTTTTTATGAATACTTAAACTAATAATTAACGTTGCACTTAGTCTCGCCTATGACATTGTTTACGTGTTAACAGTTGCCTCGGTTTGTCCGCAAGCGTCGCGCTGTGTCAACCGCGACATATTACGGCGTGTCGAACGCGTGTCAGATTTGCCATCTTTCATATTTAATTGCGAATATTTTGTTCATGACTACAATTTTTAACCTTTACAATTAAAGTTTTCATTATATTCCGTGTGAATGCTTTTATACAAATTAAATACGATCTCACGGCTTGCAGCCTATTAAATTGTCTTAAGTAATTTATTTCAACTACATTGTAGGTTACAATAAATTCCCTTAACGTTGTCAATTGTTAAAAATGTTTTATCAATGTGATCAACGCGATGACAACGATCGATATGAAATAGGTAATTCTAAGTTCGCATCGAAAAATTCACATAAAGCATGATGTCAAATCAGTTTTTATCAGAATGTGTGTTAGTGTGTTTTTCTATCACTCGTTAAAAGTAAATGAACTTGGCGTCGCCGTCACAAAATCAGAAACTATTCGACCTTAATCGTGGGTTTAGTCAAGACGGTAAAGATTTGTTGTTCTCATCCGCAATAATAAATACGATGATCACGTTAATTTTGTTTCATGTGTTTTGTAAAGTTCAAATCATTCTACTTTTTATTAAACTAGATTTATTCTGTAGTAGTATAGACTAGTTAGGCTGGCTACTGGCGAAATTTAATCATGTATTTTTCTCGTTTTATACGATTCAATTTCCTCTAATCAATATCTTCAGAGCAGTTCTTCGACAATTAAAGTCGTTCTTTGACAATTAAATATAAGTAGGTAGTTTCTGCAGATATGCAAAATTATCGAAGGCGAATTTCAATTAGTTACAGTCGCTTCATCGGTGTGGAGGCGATAGCTTACCGAGTTAGCCGCCGATGGGAGTCTAAGCGGCTATTGGCGCATTGTCGTACCTTACAAGTGGCATTCCGTTATTATAACAAAAAGGCGACATCTGTCGGCGTTCAGTGCTACTGCCCTTACTCGGGGCGTAACGGTCGCTAACTATGTAAGCGTTCTAAGCACTTGATGTATTCATATTACAGCCTGGATAGTCGTTTCGAATGTAACTGGATATAAATGCTGACAGACTTCGACCATATTAAGCTCGATTGATCCAGAAGGAGTGTAATGTTTTTTGCATGTATGTATGTTTAGTACGTAAGTATATTGGTCCATACCATTGCGATCTTCTGGAGCCCAAAAAGATTGATCGATTTTGAAGATTACGGTATCATAAAGTTCGTATTCTTTCCCGGAGTTTATGTTAATGGGTGATGATAATCATTTAGCCATTAATTTTTTTTTGGTTATCTACATTAAATTTTTTTACTTTATGTCCACTCTGAATAATCTGTCAGCACTGATTCGGAAAGTTTGAATGTTCAAACTTTGCTTTATAAATTTCGTAAATTATCTATTCTTGAAGTGATCGAGCGCAAGACACTGAGAATACATCAACCGATGTTGTCTTCAGTTGTCCCTAGTTCTTGAATATTTAATGATTTCATTTATACTTTCCAAAGTGAGGTTATTTTAAAAATATATCGTACTTGCAAAGCACTAAAGCATACTTTTTTGCGCTTCTGCGAACGATGTTTTTAAAATACGAACTGAACTACTTATAAGAAAAGAAACTACTATTTACGAAGTGTTACTAAGATTTCTATATTATACATTTGATTTTGGTTATTACCTACTTAATAATGACGCCTTGTATCGCATTACAAAGTATTCCTACAGATTTAAAATTAAATTTCATAATGGGATTTAGTTGTTGTAAAAATTATTATACCACCAGTGCTTCTTGTGAATTTGTCTTCTTTTCTTGTTCGTCTTAATTTCGCACTGTATGGAATCAAAGTAAACCAACCATTACCACGACTTGAAATAAAAATAGGGTTTACAGACGCGTACCTATTAGATTATGATCCAATACATGGCGAATACATTTATAGATTGATATGAATGTCGTTATTATTAGTTGCGGTTACATACATATCTACACTGCCTTGAAGTTTTGTGATACATATGTAAGGAAAAAGGGCGAGACGACGAAAAAGGACCTCTTCTTGGATGACACAAAGTATATTTTCGCTAGACTGTATGGTTCATCAATACTGTACTGTTGTGATATTGCATCAATCATGCAACATCTAAGGTCGTTGCGTTGGAATTTAAAGCATAAAATAGTCTGTAATTAAAATATCTACATAGAGCTGCCATCTGTTGGTTTAGCCGAGCACTCCCGCAAAGACAAAAGTCGGCCGTTTCAAAATCGAAAAAAAAAAAACACCAAAAACTTTACAATATTATATTCGTTTGCCGACATCGTGGACGGCATTTGCATTATGCGGGATTATCTCATTAATATTTATGGCTAAATAAAAATAAATTATCCTCGTGTACGGTGGTCAAAGCTAACTTTCAATGTAACTTGAACTCTGTACCATTTGCTTATGGTTCACAATTGTGTACGACTCTTTGGTCCAATTCGTTAAATCTTACTGTGGGCGCCACAAGTACGTGCAAGTCGTTTCTATTCTTATTCATTAATTGTTTTAATATAAAATTGTCTGGCAAATGATGCCAACGCCCGTAGCTGTAACTCCGCTGATTAAATCCAGGATTCCCCTACTTTTTGCTCAAATAAATTGTACATGCTGCAAATGTCAGTTATGTTTTTATTTTTATGTCTTATAATTAAATGGTATGCTATAATTTAATATTCAATTGCGGTAATTATATGATAATTTTATGACATGTAGGAACAAATTAAAAAGCATGTTTTTACACCAAAAATATTAATCACTACTTGCTAAAAATTATGTTAATAATGAGTTAATTGTAAATTCATTTCGTTGTTCCGTTTGTATCTTTCTATTAAAGATAGTATGTGCATACATATGGCATTTAATGATTAAATAATTATAATCTAAACTACATTACAACGAAAAGTACGCGTATTGTACGCGGACATCGAATGTCTTGCGCAATGAGTACGAAGGCGTGCCGTCATTAAAACCACTAAGTAATTTAATAGAATAATAAATGTTAACATCCGCATTAAGAGAAGTTACAGGGCATCATTTGATATTGAAGCGGCAACAATGGGCCGACGAGAAGGGCGGCACGGCACACACGGCTCCAGTGTGCGTCAACTGATATTATAAACAGAGAGAAAATTGTGAACTGCACTAACCATTCACAATTTAACGTATCATGTGAGACATATCATATTTTTTATAACCATTTTAAGATATTATTTTCATATACATAATTATCATGTTAAAAACTAACAAATCTAACATTCTATTCTAACGCGTCACTATTTTCACAGTGTCGAAGTAATGCAAGGTCAAATCAATCATTTCACAAAAATGTATTAAGTATTTCGTTCGATTTAAAATTTTACCTCAGTTCAGATTATCGCTAGTTAGATTATAAACTTACAATTCTTTCTATTTTACGGACACACAGCTAACAATTAGTATGTTGCGAAGCCTACGGCCGGGGAAAATAAGTCCGAGAACAAAGTCGTTTCCGCGACGCGTGACGCGAGTGCGCTTCTCTATCAAAGACGCCGCCTAGACTACGCTCTAAATTTCTCCATTTCTTAATGGCTTTCGACGCTTCCATATAATAAAAAGCTTGAGTCCATGAATTTCTGCTTGAAATATACAAATCTTCAACTATCGTAGTTTAAAATTAACTTACGATTGAAACATCTGAAACGACTTAAAGTTTTGCCCAACTGACAGGAGGGCAATATTTTTCACGGATATGTATATATGTATATGTATGTATCTATGTAATGTATATTTGTATGTATGTGTATTTGTGCATGTTTGTCCATTACATTGTGACCTCCTGTAGCCTATACAGCATGACCGATTTTGAAGAATATGGTTTCATTCGATTCGTTACTATGTGTTATTTAAACTAAATACTTGTTTTGTGTATTAATATTGGCTCATATATTTGCAATTTGACTTGTTTATTTTCGTACACTAATGAATAAACAAATCAAGTAACCGTGAAGGGAGTGTAATTACTTGTGTAATTATCCAATGTTAGCAAATAAGGAATTTAGAGAATTGAGAATACATGTCCATTTGTTTAAATTTACTTTATTTTGTTTAAGGCAGTTTGTTTTCTTATGAGTGAATCGAGGATACTGCTCGAGTATACTGCTCGAGTATACTCATATAACATACTTAAAAAGATGTGCTAGTATATATTCTCGTATGTTGATAACAAGTAAACTATTTCATTTCATTTTATAGGGTGCAAGTCTTTACAAAATATCCGTACGCTTCCTGACGTATGATGTTGTGTATCGAACTGCTGACTGCTTTATCTTTAACAAAAACTCGTGTGCGTGTGTGTGTGTGTAGACGCGTGTCTACGGTGGGGATGCGACACCACGCCGAGCCGGCGAAACTTCTCTAAGCCCTTTGACGCGCACTAAAATTACATACACTTTCCGTCGACCTCAAAGAACTCTTTTATGTTTTATATTCCGTCACTATTTTTCTTTCCGGGATTTTCGCGTACTTCGACATTAAATTGCTACTACGAGGGCATTTAGTTTCAAAAAAGTGATTGTCCACAGTAGAAATAATTAATATAATAATGAACCGTTTCCCCAAGTTTTCTTTTTAAACTTTTTCCTTTAATTACTTCTTTTGTTTTCCAAATACTACATTGAATGTTGCAATGAGTATTGAGTAAACAAGAGCTCTGAAACGGGAAGTCCTTTAATGAAAGAAGCAAAGCCTTATCTTAAGAATTCATTTAGCATAATAATATTTCGATTCATTTGTGACTTTTTTCCTCGGCAGTCGCTATACGGTAGATTCGTTCCGACGTCTGACAATTAATATTAATTAAGATTTAAATTGGTCTAATTACATAGAGGCTGGGGCCAACTCGGCGAGCGAGCGATCCATGCCGGCCGGTAAGACAGATTATTTTATTAAATGTGACTACAATGAATATTAAATTATATTACGTATATAACTAGGCAAATATGTTAAACGGATATGATGAAATGAGGGTCGGAAGACGCACATTTACGTACGCAGCTATTGGTTGGCAAAAAATCGTGCAACATATCAAACGACGGTGTCAGCGACTTTCCTTGTTTTTTTTTTTGTATCAGGCGGGGACAGCGCAACTAACCCTTCCTTCGCCTCTGGTAATTGATTTGATATATTATGTAAAACTTTTATTTTAAACGCACCTGGATAGGTGTTATTTGTCCATATCGTCCTACATTTTATGCTAATTTTAATTAATGCTTATGGGGCATGACTAACATAGTCATAGTTTTACTCACGATGGTTCTTTGAACCATTCCTTGTTTAATGATTTAGTAACTTCATAGAGGCGACGAATATAACAGTATATTACTAAAGTTTTTTTTTTTTACAAATCGATACGTATTCGAACAAATGTTTTCGTTGACTTGGAGCACTTCGCCTATCATATTTATAATAATGATAACATAGTCCATTATCCTTTACAAGACATTGGTTTATTTGTGGTCACTTTTAAAATGTAGTTTCTATTTAAATTAAATTAAAATCAATCTGTAGCCAATCTTCGTCTGATCTCACTAGAATTCCCGTTAACGATACGTATCAAATATACGAACAAGTAACAAATTAGAATGTCAATAATCAGATATCATAAAATTGCTACATTCCAAATAGGTATTTGCTTAGGTAACTAGTAAGATATTTTGTTACTACTGAGTATGTTATAATCTTGGGTTCAATAAAATATTTCAATAATAAATGTGAATCCCTAGCTATTAATTACTGGAATAAGCAGTGATGTTAATCATAATCTCTATATAGGGCTCGCTAAAGTGTATGTGCATTCGAATTAAAATAAATCAACTTTTAAATTAGATTTTATACATATCTGTTTGCATATTAATTGAAAGGTTTTGTTCCCTATGTCATAATATACCATATAAAGTGTTTCAAATACGTTACTTAGTTGCATTAGCGTACAATTTATTATATACTTATTTACATATTTATTTTATATGTAATACTTTCATATAAAAATACAAATTTTATAAGGTATAAAATTTAAGTATAAAATGTTGGAAAAATGTAGAAGTAAAAGTTGGGAATCTAATTAAATAAGAATAACGAGCTGAGAACTTTTTTTAGCGGAGCTATAAGATTCCCCTCGTTACCGCTACACTTCTCTTCACTATCTTTTTTGTACATAATCTTACAGGGAAGCAATGGAAAACTAGCGTAGGATAATTAATGACGTTTAGGCTGGATAGAAAATGTTTAACATTCTGAAGAAAATACGGTGCATTTAAAAAAATAGAGGAATTTAAAAAAAGTACAACATTTCATTATAGTTTTAATTTTTTTTAAAATAATGCTCATAAAAGTACCGAAAGGCTCAGTGGCTGATCTTACTGTCAGTATAAAAATAATGTGCTTTGAAGATATATTTATAGTTACAATGTCATAGGTTTATTGGTTGGAGCAATACCGCTGATGTCCCCATTTTATTTTTTAAGTTCTAACAAATTATTACCACAAAATACAATTTGTTTGCTTCGAACTTTTAAAGTATTATATATCTTAGAACTTTTCAATTTACTATTCGATTGTTAATTTTGTACAAAATTAGAGTTACCGACAATTTAATTTTATCTATAGATGTAAGAAACCGGTACTATATATGGTATTAAACTTTCATAGTTAGACGCATGAAATATAAATTTTTAACCGACTTCAAAAAAAGGAGGTTCGCAATTTGGTTGTGTTTTTTTTGCTTGTTTTTGAATGTTTGTTATCGCAAACCATCGTCATTTTCGAGTCGATTTCGAAAATGTTTCTTTTCTTGGAAAGGGGACATTCGCAAGTTCGTCCTATCTAATTTTGAATTTACCCTAAATTATACATTAATTTAGATAATAGGTAACATGTGTCAAAAAATTGTTATTGTCATTATCATGGCAACCGATAATTTAATGAAGATTTTCTATTTCTCATCCTTTTCAAAATCCTCTAATTATAATTTGAAGTCGGTTTTGTTTTTGTAAAAAAAAAAAAAAAACTATAAAGTTTGATCAAATAGTTTGTATATGTTTAGATTTGTTAGTAAACGTAAGAATGTAATATAAATCTGTTTAGGAATGCTCTTACCAATTATTTTAATTACATTAACAATGATCTTTTTAATTCCAGGTAAGTTCTTCATGGTGTAATGAGTACGAGAGTGGTAAGTCTTAAGCTCTTGTACAACCACTAACTATAATAATTTTTTATAATGACTCGGCTATTAAATGACGGAAATTTTAGGGATCCCTAGAAATCATTTTTACGAATTACCAGTTGGAACAAAAAAATTAACTACTAGATCTATTGACATGTTGCACCTGTGTTTATCTTGTTACGTGATCCTTATCGAATACCTGACAGTGTGTACGTTTTATTTTAAATGTTAAAGTTCGGGAGTAAAGCGACTAATTTTAATATACACAATAAGTTCTAGTGATGTCGTAAATATTTTTCTTAGCATCGTACTACATCTTGTACGAATCTTGTGGCAACAATTTTCACCTTTTTCTCCACATCAACCTTTAAGCCTTTCTTAGTATTCTGTCCTTAAGATTATACACGGTGTCAAAGTTTATTAGCTTTTATTTTTTATTTTTTATCGAAATAACAATCACACTTTAGTTAAGTAAGTTTCAATTATATGAAGCTCATATTTGCAGAGGAAGAAGCATACGTTTTGTGCTATTTCTACCTAAATCGGGTGTTCTTTGTTTACTCCAGCGAGTATTTACCGTTGTATAGATGTGCAGAACACCAGAAGCCACCTCTGTTGCTGGCATACTGTGACTTTACCGCTTAATTTGTTGCTGCGAATTTGTTTAAAGTGCCACTTTCGGTAAATTATTTTAAATGCTCTCCTGATGCGAAAGTAGTTTTTTGTTCCACCGTCCAAATTGTTTTTTAATTGTCGTAATGAGATAATGCAATTCGCGCGCCGGTAAATTTTCACTTTATATGACGTTGGTTAATTTCGAAATATCCCACCCCTTCCTGTATTTAAATAGTTTATTATAAATTGAAGGGTACAATCCCTAATTGTAGAATAGCTAATTATTACACTTCATTACAATATACTCGTAATAATCAAATTGTTGTCCGCATTGCGAATAGAATGGTGACGTATTAAAATGCCTGAGATGTGAGTAGTCTATTATTTGAAGAATATTACAGGGATATTAAAATTCTTTAAAATGGAAATTTAAATTACTTAAATTAATGTTTGCAATAAATGTAGTAGTTTTACGATTATGCACAAGCAGTCTTTTATTAATATTATGGGTAGACATGATAAGCTGAACAATGTTGATTCATCACCGTAACCAAAAATAAAATGTTTAAAAAGTATCAGTAGAGAAGTGTAATTAGGGCTCCGTGGTCGCCACCCGTCCAGCGGCCTCGTGACTTAGCGTTAACGGCTCCGTTTAGTTTTCGCCTCCGGCTCTTTCTAGTTGGCAATTGCCCCTTTCATTTTCTTCTTGTGGGTATGCTTTATTTTAATTACGTCTGCGATTTTATATTTACACGCGTCGCTATTACGCCGGTGCCTTTTAACGCCAACGCCATCGCCTCTGTGACAAAGTGACTCGCATATCGTAGTGTGAATTGTCTCTTAATTTATGTTTTTAGTAGAGATACGGCGGCATGCGGCGGGCGACGGGCGGCGAGAGATGCAGCGCCGGATCATTGAGGCGGCAAAGCTTTACCGCCGGCTGCTTCGCTACGTATAATGGAACTTTAAAAATGTTTTGCAATCGCGTGTCGCGTTTGTTATTATCGCTGTGATAATTTTTACGGCCGCGTCGTTACGGAATAATGTATTACAACGGTGTCTCTCTGTGATGCAACCACGAGCGTTCGCCTTTATGATGTTCACAAGGAGTGCGTATTGAGTGACGGGTCGCTCGCACCGACCCGCGCCGATCTTCTCGCAATGCGTTTATGTCAACGGAAATAAACGCGATTGCTTAAACGGTATCTTTTTACAAATGACATTTCCTTCGGTTATGTACTATTAGTCAGTTATTACTTATAGATAAATTTCAAATACCGAAAATTAAATTCAAATATCAATTATATTTTTGTAACTCGATAGGAGTTACAAAAATATAATTGATATTTGAACTTAAATGCCAGTATAGTTAGAATAAAACTAAAAACTCTATCTTCAACCCTGCGAAATTGTCAAAAATATCGTTCCGTAGATTTTGTCCTGCCATCGTTTGCGAATATTTCAGTCGTAGGATGTGGCAAAAAAAACACAGAGCGTGTATGCACAATGAAATATTGAATCTAATGAAAACCGATCGCGGATTGGCACGTTTCAATTTATACCGAGACTTAGAAAGAAACTGGGTCACATACTGGTGCAGCCAGAGATATCCAACCGAACAAGAGACGCGCGCACTCCGGTTGTTTCGTGAACTTAAAAAACATTAATTAAGTAGATTGGCAGCGAAGGCGGCCTTCCGCGGAGACACGCCGAGGAGCGCAATTATGACATTTGAGCGTTAATCTCATTTTAATGCGACGTATGACGCCCTCGAGGCGTAGCCCGGTGAAAAGGACTCTCATTAAATTAGTCCGCCGGTTGGATCACTATGAATTTACTTAGCTTACGCGCCGATTGACGTAAGTGTGAAACATGCCCTCTCGACAATTCTATGAATTAGGGAAACACTGCGTGAATGCCCTGTATGAAGGCGATACGAGCCCAGCCGCCTTTCGAGGCTAATTTACATTCAGAGAGGGCGCGCTAGAATAGATGGGCATGCCGCCCGCGTCGCGGATTTTTCGATGGACTACCTTCGCTTTAGTACTTACGACTTTAAGGCCCGTTAATTAGGTGCACTTAAAATTGCTCATTACGAGATTATGCGACGCCTTGAAGGGACGCTGTATCACTAATGATGACGATTCGTCGGCGCGTTTGGATTGCATATTTATTATTAGTTATGTATAAAAATGAACTCTCATACATACATAGCTGTTAAAAATGGATATTATATATAATATCTCTAATAGATTTGAGGTCACAATAAAATACAAAAAATAGTATTTGGAATAAGTTGATTGGTGAATGAATTTATTTATTGTCTTTGGCAACTTTAAATTTCAAAATAATCAGTATTAAATTGTTTGCAAGGACTTTAAATAAATATGTAGTTTAGAAATGTTTATTAGTTTTAATTGTCTACGAAGTAAGGGATAGCAGTTTATCGACGTATTTATAAAGTAATTAAATGAAATTCGTTTGTAAAGTTTCCTACGAAACATACATATGTTTCAGTTAATTATGCCTTACAACAGTTCAATCTTTTGTCTTTTGTACACTTAGTAGAAGTCATTAAAAATTTCTTAAGTTTATGTTTACAAGTTTGACAAGCATTCAATTTTTATATATTTTTAATATTTTAATTTGAGGCTATTCTCTCTAATAAAATAATTGTTAAATCTAAATATCTATACATATACATATGTAGTAAATGTAGCTATTTCACTTATTGCTAATTTTATCAAGTCCTAAATGTAATAAAATCACTTCCAACGTAAACAAATCACAAATTATTAAAGAGCAAGTTTTTGTGTCTAAAACTATTATTACCATCTAATGTCCACTGTTAAAATAACAATATGAAATACTCTATTCATTGGTTGATCCGAAAACTAATTTACTTAGTAAACTCCGTGAAGAAGATAATTATTAAATTAACGTCCGGTTTCTGCAAGACTTCTCATTCAATTAACACTCCTGTCAATTTAATCGCCATGTAATCATTTTGGATTCATAGTAAACAGGCGTTCTGGCAACCCAAATTATGTTAAACAACGATTAACTAGAGAATAATGCTAACTAATTGATTGCCCTTTCAGAAACCGGGCTTTAGAAGATCTCGCAGCATAGTGCTGGCTTAGTCAAGCTGTTAAGTAGTGATTTCCAGGCTCATTAACCAGTTATGGTAAATTAGGAGTTTTCAAATACTAATGTGTTTGTTTATATGTTTTCAGAATTTGATTACGTTCACCCTATTTAAGGAAGTTAATAATTCTGTTCAGAAACAAATAGCGCTCGGTACCTCTATTTTATTGTTCATGTAAGTTATGATGACTGTAAAATGAAATAAATGAAATAGTAATATGACTATCATGAGTATCAAACGAGACACAAAAATATTAAACGTGTTACTTTTTATCGCTGCTTTAGTTGCATGAACACTGACAAGGATTTCCTATTAAGCCTAAGCGTATTGTTCGGCGACCGTACAGGAAACTCATATTGATATTGGTTATACGATATGACACTGTATCGGTATTGTTCGCCTTTGTTTAGTCTACGAGTCTACGAACATTTTGCGCATATTACAATAAATCTATAAATTCCGTCCAAGAAATTCTCGTTAGTGATATTTGTTATCTGATCGCGTAATTGGAACATAATTGCATACGAGTATTTTATTCGAATAATATTCTTGCTTCTCGTTATACACATCCTCGACATTGTTTCTTGCTCTCGATTTCGCTTGTCGGAAATTTACTTGGCACTTACTTAAAAGGGAAACATGCATCGGCTTATTTGATGTAAAATTACCATCATCAACAATCATCACCAACACCAGAGGAATTTGCAGGTGGCCTCTTGCAGTCATATCGGAGTTCTATTTCCCGTAAAATGATAGCTTGTCGAAATCTCATACCGTTTCATTTACAAGTTATACGTAAAATAAAGATATGTATATATGTTTTAATTTATTGATTTTTTTAAACACGTTTCGTTTAAATATTAAAATACTTTAATAAGCGTTGTACGGGGAAGCGACATGAAAATGTTTGCATTGGAGATGGGAGGAGGCGCGGCGGATTAGTTGTTTTGTAACGGGCAGCTCGATATAATTATAATGTGGGTGGTATTGAACAATGGGGAGCGAAATTAATGGGAAATGTGTCGCTGGTAGGGTTGACGGGAGGCAGCCATGTCGGTATAGTGGCGTGCGCAGTGCGCGTGTTTTGTTGCAGTGCGCAGGAGCCAAGCTCGGAGCGTTTGCAGCAAGCGAGGGTCGCTTTAGGTATCGATCTCATTGCGCGTTCACACGATCGTTTGCTCGAATTTTTAATTGCCTTTTATAACGGGGTGAATGCATTTCCCATTCTTGCTGTTGATTTATTGGCTAATACTTTTAACTGTCACAACCATGTGTTCTATTGTGTCAAAGTAATATTTTTATTTACTTGATTTTTAGCGTAAATGCTTAAAATATCATTCACATTCTAGCATACCAATAACATCGATAGATATTTCTGTATTTTTACCGAGGTTAAGAAAATTAGACATTATGCTTGATCGCATGCGGATATATTGTCTTTCAAGATTTTTTTTTTGTCATACAATATTGAATCGATGTCGAAAAATGCTTGGTTTAATTGTTTATTTTTGTTGGTAAATTTTATATTTGTTTTAATACTCAATTTTCTTTGAGCACTACATAGTGATAAAGCCACATAAAATTCTCATCGCATCAACTGTATAATTAAACTAACTACACCTGGCATGTCTTAAACACGTGATAGCTTTCCTTAAATTGCTATTGTTACGAATTATTATCTTTTTCATACGTATACGTAAGACATTCGGTTGTTTGTTGATTACAGTAGTGACCAAGTCAAATCATTAACTCATTAGCTTTCTTCCTTCGTCCATAAATTAAAAACATATACTATTTTCACAACGAAGGTAATCCGAACTAATACCTTGTTCCAAATAAAGACAAAAATACAAAGACAAAACAGACAAAACAACCTTTTACACTAAACTTCGAAATTTTCATTTATTTTGTGGATACCGATTTTGGTCATTTTAGTTTTTTACACGCAAATTCCACAAAATTACAACATTTTCGGAGAAAATATAAAATAGTCTATATAATGACCACCTTATATGATAATAGTCGATTGATTGTTCGCAAATATCTTGATTTGGAATAAATCAATAGACGACGTGTATGTTTCTTAATTGAATAAGGCATTACATTCATCTCTATAGTTTCTGTTAGTAAGAAAATATAAAGTCTATTTTAATTAGGCCATCGCACACTTTGAACAACGCTTGCTTTCTGAAGACTGGGCATAAACTGTTGCCTTAAGTATTCGAAAGTTTTCACAAACTCTGTTTAAGATCCAAACAAATTTGTTTAAACTACTTTATTTTATTCGAACTACTTGTGAAGTTTTATATTTCTTAAACCTTTGAGTTTTATTTTCGTATTCTGCAATAAATCGAAACTCTCAAAGACATAGAAATGCATGAAAAATTAGAAAACTTTACGATGCAAATCCATATTGAGTTTATCTAACACAATAACAAGGATCTCACAAAATCGAGTGCTATACATTGTGTTTCATTTTTAAGTTTAAAACTATATAATTGTCACTTGCTTTTTGTAATGTACGAGTAATATTGTGACCTATATGAATTAAGCTGAAGATGATTTATACTAATAAATCTACTAACTAACTAATAGTTAGAATGAGCAACGGCACATCTGAAGTTAAAGACCACCGCTGCCGGTGGTGATCCACAAACATCAGAGGATGAAGGAACAGCCGCGCTCTTATCGTGCTTTATTTTTTCCTATGCTTTTTCTAGTTAAACCACTTATAAACTCACTTGCTGCTTTACTTATACAGGCGTACTAATTTTTCTTTTATTCTTGACGGACTTTAATCCATATAAATAAAAATCAATGATTGTATGTGTTACCTCTATGCGTACTTAAACCATTATGATGAAACTGGTAGGGAGTTCTGATTACGTCTCTGAGAGTTTTTTTTGCGCAAAAAAGCTATATCTATAAGAAAGTGTTTTTTGTATAAATTATTTTGACTTTTTATTTATTTTTTATAAATATATGGTCTTTACATCTGGATATAAAGATCACCGGAGGAAGGGTAGCAGAGTCCTTTTCTTAGTACTGTGGAACATACTGCGATCGCCAATCCGCCTGCCAAGCGATTATGGCACATTCCCCCCAATGATGCAGTCAATGGGAGAGGCCCATGTCCAGCAGTGGACGATCATAGGCTGAGGTGGAGGTGGAGGTGGGGATATTTTTACTATTATATAGCATCTATAGCAATGCAATGCCGATTTCAGCTAAACACATAAATTAACATATAAAATATATTGTTGTATATTTTGCACGACGTGGTTATTTATTGTCACATGCAAACTCTGTCATAAGTGGCTTGAAGGTACATTTAATATTCGATGCACAAGAGGGCATGGCGGTTGCATGCTCGATTATCTTTACGAAATAACCTTTAATAGCTCTAAGGGACCGCGATCTCATTTTTGTGTGAAATGAACGCAAGCGAAAAAATGTTCATATCGATAATAAACATGACACTCGAGTCTTCGCAACATAGTTTACGTGGTCATAAATGGTGCCAGTTTATGACAAACTTTTATGTTTCTTTGACAGACATCATAGATTGAATTAAACGAAAAATTTGTTCATTTTCATCACTTGATACAACAATTTTTTTAGAACTTTACATCACTTCTAAAAATGTGTTGTTTTAAACTTTTGTAAAACTTTTTGTGCTACTCGTTTGCATTCCGTATTTTGAATCGAATTACCAACCATTTTATTATAATAGATTTTATTTTTATGCTAAACTTAGAGACCGTAATATATTGTTCTTTCAGCTAGCTAATGAAACCTTGCAAAATAAATTGTATCTTGTTGTAATTGATTTTTTCCATTTCATTTAAAGGCAATATAACCAGTTTATAAGTTTATATAACCGCGCGGTTTTCGATCTTTGCTGTCTCGTAAAGTCGCAAGTCCTTCAAAAACGCGTCTACAGTTATCTGTCTGCACATCTGGTGTTGCGGATGTTCATTAACCGACGTGATCGCTTATTTAGGCGACTCAATGATCGTTTACCTTTTTCTTCTATAAAAAATATAGTTTTTGGTTCTCTTTTGTAAATTTTTATGTGAGCTGCTGTGGAGAGATAGGTCTTCTTAGGGTTTGCCTTTCATAGTAGATAAGTAAGTTAAATCAATCATTTTTAACTGTATTCACAATTAGTTTATAAAGAAATTTAAGGACTGATTTGTGTAATAATAATGAATACTATTTAATTACTAAATAATATTTACTCTGCTGAATGAATCTTAATCTACATTAGCATAGATGTGTAGATAGAGTTGTATCAAACGGATATGGCAATTGCTTTAATTGCCTAAATACAATTTTACATACTACAGCCTGACTGACACTTTGACGTTCGATTTATTAGCCAGCCGCGTATCTAGAGGATTCAAATCAATGCCTCTATTTAGGCTCAAATGAAAATGCACTTTGCCAGTCGCATACAGAGTCATAAATCGCTTACGCATAATTTACTCATTTAATTTTGACAAATTTAATATGGCTTCAATTTCCATAGCACCGTATTCCGATATAATTATGTTGGGAGACTATGAATATTTACGTCGTGAATTTAATCCTGCATTTCCTTCGTACTGTTTACAGCAACAACGGAAGTTTTTTTACGCTTTACTATTAAGATTAATATCAAATATCATAGTTCACGTGTTTAATTGCTTGTTACTTAAAAACGTGTCTCGCGAGTCGATAAAAGAAAATCTATGAACAGGATTCTATAACCATTGGAGCGTGCAATACGATTCAAATGTGATTGAATACTTATACAAAAAAAAAATTAAAATACAAACAGAATTAAAATATACATACACGTCCAGCTCCTCGGGACAATAAAAATTATTCGTCGCGCCTTGGATACTAGAAAAAACATTTTGGTGAGTTATGCTTGTTTAAGGGTAATTAGCAATGCCTATATGTTTTTCAAAAAACAGATATTTAAAGTATAGTGTTATAGTATACTACTTATGACATCAGACTGTACGACTCGACTCGTACTCTCGAACGACTCAAAGAAATAAATAAAGCTACATTATATAATAGCCATATCTCTTTAGATTAAAAAAGTTAAAATATGGCGGCGCTAATAAAAGAAACAAAAAGTTTTGTAGCTATTAGATATAACTCACCCGCAGCCATCGCCACCGGACGGGGGGTGAAAAGTAAATAAAACGGAACGGAAAAGTTTTATAATTAAGTTATTAATGGCCGTCATAAATTACAAGACTTTTACTGTTACCTCCTGCTTTATATCGTCTGTATATTATGTAATTTTTTTTTCGGAAGGTTATTCTGGCACAATGTCGTCAAATATATATTTACGTAAAATATTGCAATAATGCGATACAAATAAATTTCAGAGATTGAGACGCTCTTAGACCAACTGTCAATTTGATTATTATTATTATTGAAAACTTTAGTTACTTTAAATAACAATGACACACTCGAGGAAAAAAGTTCATAAAGTTAGTTTTATCGAATCCAGTTTTAAGATCAATATCTATGAGAATTGCATATAACAAAAAGGCCCAATTTGAAAACTTTGTTATGAAGCGCAAGTGGGCGCATGGGGGCACCGCCGTACCCCAGTACTTCGTACGTAGGTGTAATTTCGAAAATAATCGATCTCGCACCCCAGCGCATTAACGACGGCTGTACTAAGGGGGAATCGTCGACCAAATTTTTATAATGCATATTTTTTAATTTTATTTCCGAGTCCCCCGCCGGCCAGCATGTGCCAGTATTAAATCAATACCCGCCGGAATCTCGTTATTCTATTTGCAGGCGCGGAGTACGCTTTTTGGCGTCACTCACCTCCTGAGTACACGGCCGTCGGTAACTCTCCGCACTCCCTAATGGAACGCCACCATTATGAAATCCGTACGCCACATCCGAAGTCCTAGCCGGCCTCCTACATTTTGCAGCCTAATGCACGCGAACGGTTCCACAACATGAAAAACAACGGGAAAAACATTTTCCAGTTATCAATCTGATCGTCACGCAACTTTTACGACGCAACTTAAGCGCTCGGAGCGAGGTAGCCGCGAGATTTTGTATCACACATTCACAGGACGAAAAGTTAACTCGGTAAATACGCAAGTTTTATTTTGTCCTACCTCCGAAACAAAATAAAAACAACAGCTAACGTCAGGTCCGTGACAGTTTTTAAGACCATTTTTAGTCGGTGCTCGTCAGAAAAAATCATCAACTACAGGGCGTTCTAATTTGCACGCCGTCAATGTTATATGCTCGTTTCGTATGCGACTAATCCAATTAAAATGTCTCGTTTACTATTAGCGCCGGGGAGGGTTGCCGAGCTTTGAGTATGAAGAAATTTGTAAAGATATAGAAATAGTGACAAATTGGTTGTAACAATGTTTCAGTAAATAGGTGTAGGCAGCCAGAATCGTCTCTGTATTTCCGAGCGGCGTGCACTTGCTTTGATGCATTTGGCGGTAGAAGTAGACACGCTCTCTCCGGAGAGACCTGGAGGCGGCGCGACGTCACTGTCGGGACGCATTTGTACGAGTGCGACTGCATCACAAAACCAAATCACTGCACTTAGTTACCATCAACTGAATACGTGTATATTCGCATGTGCTCACGTAATGGTACAACAAACAATTTTCGTCATTAATATATCTAATCACAATGTAGTGGAGATACTTGGTGAACCACTTCTCAAAATCCTAATTAAGTTCCGGTTACCGGTTGTTTACGAGTTTTTTCAAATGAATTTTTACATAATACACATAAACAACACATACATAACATACATAAACGTTGCATCATTAATAAATTAACTTACACTCAAAAACAGTGCTAGATTCGCGACTAGAGAATGAAACTCAATATTAAACAAGACACAATGAATTATATTACAAATGATTAACAGTAGCCGAGGAACGCAAACGAACTTAGTTCTTCCTAAAGGTTTTAAATAATAAAAGGCTCCAAGGCAATAAAAATGCAAATCGGTTTTCACAGGTATGGAGTTGCAAGAAATTCTCAGACATTTAAATATTGTGCGATAGAAATTAATTTAGTATAATTCTTTCTTTGCTATATTTTGCGGTATATTGTTTTCAAAAATTTACATACAACGATTTAAATTATTTAATTATGAAGTAGCCTTACGCAATCCTCTTAAAGTTCTGTTCTTAGATCTCGTTAGAACAGTTCAGAGTCCTGTAATGGGCCACTAAACAGCGGTAACATTCGACAATATTGTGAGCGATTACGATGATTGAATGCAAGCTATTACTGCGCATGCGGATTACGTAAATATAACGAGCGGCGCGAGTTCCGCACCTTTATCTCAAGTAATTCCAAACGAGCGGCACAATGGATGCATCCGCTCCCCGTTCCTGTCGCGGACGTGTCAATTGCCGACTGGACTACAGAGCGCCGCCGGACAGCGCGCGGGAAGCTGACGAATTAGTTTAAGTCATCATCATACGTACGCGGCATCTTAAATTTGTTAGTATATTTAGCACGATTAAATTAGAAATTCAGTTATACTCCATCAAATGTTTATTGATAATGTAGCCAGCGACCTTATGGTAAACTACAAGTTATCACGGCCGTAACCCAAAGTGGTAGGCAGAGATTATTGATTACAAATTGGTGCCATCCTGGCTCGTCCCTCTGGCTACTTCTACACATTTATGGATCCATGCTCGTCGGTAATGGGTATCGTCAAGTACGGCCTGTATCGTCTCATCTTAGGATGTCTCTAAATTCGGATTAGAATAACTGGATTATATAACTGGACTTAAATTTGTCTAGCTGCTATGAAATTGTAAGATAAGAGTAAGTTAAGTTGCTTCTATTTATTCTAATTTCTTACGATGAAAATATTATTAATATTGGTTCAGTACTATACCCATAACAAACAAACCTTTCTTCTTTATACTGAATACTGTAGCAAACAATATATATTCGTAACATTACCAAAGAAACCGTATATAGTAAATTTTCTTTTATTATTTTCATAAAAATTTTAATTTTTATTACTTTAAAAAAGATATGAAAATAAGTCTAAATGATATGGTTGATGTATTTGACTTTAAAGTAATGTACCACGCCTACATAGTTTCAATTAATAAGAAAATTGACATTTTCTCGTCTTGGGGGAAGGCGATTTGTGTTTTAATGTCAAATGTGTCAAATGTGTGGATACGGTCGGTGCATAAATAACGACTGCTTAGTGACTAGACTGATTATTATCTTTAATAACTGTTGAACTGCAAGCCGTGGACATAGAGCTTTTTACTGATGGGTAAATCAGGCATATATGTAGATATAATTCAAATATTGACTAAATCTATTTCTTCTTTCAATGTCCCTTCAGTGTTGAAGGTTGGCCGCTAACTCCTCATGTGTCCCGGTCCAGTGCGAGGCGAAGCAGTTCTTCCGCTGGCTTAATCCCTGCCTATTCTCTTGTTTCTTTACCTTCACTAATACAGATCATTTAGCCGCTGATCACTTCTGTGAAAAGGCTTACGCAACTTTTGTCAGTTGGAAGTTAAACAGGATAGTATCCTAAGCCTGATATGACTTGATGCAACTTTGGACACGATTGGTGTCTTCGCAAAGTATGGGATTCATTACGGCTTAAATTTGCTTTGTTAATTGAAAACGAAATGTAGGAGTAAACGATGACGAATACTTATAGTACTATATATGAATGTCATTGTCACGGGACGAGTCGTTGTGTAATTGTTGCATTTTACAATTTTATTATTGTAGATAATTACATATGTAGATAATGACATTGTATAACCAAACGTTATATCTCTCAGTATATGTTCGTTCTCGCACACATAATAATAAGAATCGGAAGTACAGTGAAGTGATAACTTAGTAATTCCTTAAATAATGTAATACTTAATTACATTAACAATTCGAGCGTGACCAAATTGTTACACTAAAATTATTAATATTTGTCAACAAAAAGTTGCTAAGTACAATTAACTAGCAATTTTTTGTTGTCAAATGCAATACTATTAAAATAAGAAATTTAAAACCGTGATTTGAGTTTTCGCGCAACGAATTATAAATAAATCTAAAGATGTGCATATTTTGCAACTAAACAAAAAAAAATTGATTCATCAAATTGTGCTCGGTCGGTCGCTGTGACATAATTTATAAAACCTTTTAGTGGACTACTTTTAGTATTGGGCACGGTCTAATTTCCAACGTCGTTTACCATGTTAACACAGAATAATAGAAACTTTAATGGCATTTGTAATAAATATTATCTATAGTTAGAGCAATTGTGATTTTCCAAAAAAGACGCAAAATATTTTGCATCATCTCGAATCATCCTCTAGAGCTAACCGTTGGGCTGCGCAGGCTCCGCGTTTATCTATGTGCATATTATATTACATACTGTTAATAAGCAAAGTTTTAAGAAATAGAAGAGAAGAAAGCCGAAGATTTATTTTGTATAATATGTTGTTATAACCATATATTATTAATGATTTCTTCAGCTAAAGATCTGTAAATAAATAGGTCTATGTATTTAAATCCTTGGCTCTATGGCATTATTAACATTGAAAAATATTTTTTCGGCATTTATTTGTTTTATCGCATATTGATTAACTTTACAGTAATTTATAAATAACAAGTATAGACGAAAACATAGTTAACGAAGCCGTTTGCTACATTTAACCAATGAAAATGTACTTAAACATTTTGACGAACGCTTCATTTACTAATTTAATTTTTTTTAAAGATAATTGAAGAAAAAATGTTCATCTGCCTTTATGAAAGAAAAGTTTCAAAGGTAAATTATTACATATTACATTGACATAAAGTCGAAATTGCAATCTAAATGCGACCACTTTTACTCTATCCGTTTTGCATATTGAAAATAATTAACTTAATCCGTAGGAGTCAATCGTTTGACGCCTCTGCAGACCGCGAGCCTCGCACTCTGCGAATCAATTTGCACGGTGATATTTTAATTGAATTCCCCTCTCCCCGCGCACTTGTCGATCGCCGATCGTCGAGTTTTACAGGGAATTCAATTTATCAGTCGCTCATTTAATGGATGTGCCGATAAACAATCGACGTGTGTCAAAATGTCAGCAACTCCATCTATTCGGCGGGTAGGAACTATAGCCCTTAAGGTGTTTTCACATTACCCTCATGTGAATTAATACGTTTACGTGGCCGAGGTTATTCACGTGCTCATTTTAAATCCTCAGTTTTTACTGTTTGTTGTTTCAAAATTGTATAACTTCTCTATCTTTATCATATTCTGTTATAATTCGGTGCTATTTCTTCGATCAAACGCGTTCAGTGTGACCTTGTAAGCTCATGTGACTAAAACAAAACAGGAGCAACGTTCAGGTTATCTTTATTTCAAAGATCTATTCTAAATGCATTTGGCGGTGAGATAATATAAAAATTCTTAAACTGTGTATAGGTCCCGTCTCATATCGTTATCATATATACATAGCTTTAGGTTCAATTCTCGATACGCGAGCTTGTATTTATTCCACAATATAAAGTAAAACAAACATTTTTAACACGCTCATCGGTCTTCTGTTTCTTCACTTTAAGTTGGCCACTGTTACACTTATGTTTTGCATGAATGCATCTAAATTAAGAGATTACGAACTAAGTAAAGGGGCCAGAGCAGCGTGTTGCGTTACAACTTCACCGCGAAAACAACAGCGCTTTCTATTTCAAATTTCCACAAACGCATTGTAATTGCGCTCTATTAACAACGTTTATTTAGTATTTTCGTTAGCTTGTTTGCATAACAAAGCGTGGCAATCAGCGTGTACTGAGCTAGTACTTAATCAAGAGATGGAATGTTTAATGGTACTTTGTTGTGTAGGACAAGAACAATGTTTGATTAGTGTAATGGATTCGATACTTTTCTGTTATTTTTTTACTAAACAGATCCGATTGGCAAGAAGTCAATTCATTTTAAAGGGATTAGTCTTTAGTACTGATACTGACGTCACGATTTTGAAATTGTTTTATTTCATCTTTGTTACGTACAAATCAAGCTGTATTTTTATTTATTTGTTGCTTTATTTTTATTTTCACTTACAATAAAATTGTGTAAAAAGCATTGCAATATGAATAAAATTTATACCACAAAATGGATTGGAAAATCTGCGTAAAACGCAATGTGTCTCGAGCGGTTCATCGATACGCAACAAATAGTGGGGCTTTAAAGCTAAAAATGCCCGCACCCTGCCGCTAGCCGGCACGCCAACACGCCCAATATTATCCCGTTCAAATGTGCGGACGCGTAAAAACGGTTTAATTGGCTCAGCGCGAATCTGTCACAATCGCACCGTCGAAGGTTGGCGGAATAGTGATGCGACACAGCTTGTCATAGTAATTGCTTTATCGTTTTAATTTTTTTTTTGAAATTTGTCATTTTAAAAAAGAAAAAATACTTTACGTACATATATTAATGTCTGATGTGGCATGTAAATATCAGTAATTTTATCATCACATAGCTCCCCAAAAAGCAAGGTTAGTTGGTGATAAGTAAGGCTACATTATTTAGGACAAGGCTCTGTAACCATCAGAGAAAAAACGTGATCGAATGGCTTATCTTCAAAGAGAAACAAGATGTCATCATGGACAGATAATCAAACATAATACGATGTTTATAAGATTCAAAGACTTTAAACCGATCCAACTAGCAAAAACCTTCATCTGACAACGTTAACTCTCTCTCAGCCTCGCACTAAGTTAATTTGCGTGATAGTATTTAACAGAGCAAAAAATTATTGTCGATTAATATATTGTTTTATAATCTGTCGCGCCAACAGGTGTTTCCATGGTCGCATCACTGACAGTGCGCGGGTCACGTAAAAATAGTGGTAAATCTGGCAACCTGTTAGCGCGGCGAACGGCCGCCGCGCGCCCTGCCGCCCTGCCCTCACTACACGCCGCAACTTTCACCGCGCAAACTTTATACCGCCAGCGACGAGTTGAATTGTTAACACGCGTCCGATTTTCGAGTGCGACTTTTGGTTGTTCCCGGCCGTCCGAAAAATACCCGTTTGTGTGTGTTAACGAAGCCTCTCCGCGCCGGCTACGGCTTTTACCCGATGTGTACTCGTATATATCATTTGACACGGCTATTATGCAACTTTATTTTATGATGATCAACGTTTTGAGTTTTAGCAACCGTGACTCGGTTAAGGGGAGGATTGTTACTATATACAATGTATATTATATACAAATGTATGTATGAAATGTATATATAATTGTTAATATATTTTTACTGATCGGCTTGATCCTCTGGCATTGCGGAGAGACGTCGCGTTTCTTTGCATTTTTTACCGTCTGTATTATGGGGAGTGTTCCGAAGAACTGTTTGGAACAATCCCTGCCGCTGGGATTCGTTACCGAACACGACAGACCTCCAGCTACCATCCGCACCACCTTGATGGTTGGCATTCCACAACCGTGCGGTTTTCGCGGAACT
>DWLR01000438.1:0-25817 GCA_018246295.1 Papilio alexanor hazarajatica
GCATCTGCAGTTCCTCTGGTGTTGCGGATGTCCATGGGTGTCGGTTCACTTAATGTTAGGCGACCCGCTGCTCGTTTATTCCCTCCCTTATTCTATAAAAAAAAAACAATGTGATTTTAATGTTGAAATGATATGGCTCCTCTTGGTGGGACATTCCTGTATTCCAAAATATTCTTGTAGCGTTTATATGAAATAATTGTAACTAACAAACAGGATCATAATATTTTGTAATTTACTGGGGCTTAAGGGTTCATCAAAGCGGCATGCACGTTTTCAAATTTATGATACGTATTTCCAATTACTACCCGACGGTTAACCTATGTTAATTGGTCTCTTTAATAATAATAAATTATGGTACTTATTACTTCGATTCCTACTATCCGTTTCGTATTGGATATTTAATAAACTGCCTTTATAATCTTATAACAAATTTATATACATTTTAGAAGAGATGTTATAATTATGCACGAAATCTCACTCTTAGCAGGGTCACGTGAGTAAAAAACGCTGTCGAAAAAAAAAAATGTTTCGAAAGAAAAAGAAAAATTCCCCTCCTTTTGTATAACCTACGTTAGTAGCGTAACTCAAAGAAGAAAGCAAATATTTGTTTTTCTCAATAATTTTAAAATAATCGTAACAAAACATTGTGACGTAACAAAGTTAACTAACGTTCAGATACATAGTTAACGCAGATCCTTAACTGATACATCTTTAACAGATAACAGTTAACTTAGTTAATATTAATAAATCAAGTTCAGATAGATATTCATAACTTGAGAACATATAATCTGTTTGTTATACATTAGTGATGTGCACGAAAACATCTGTCTTGAAATGAATCGTGACTGCTAAGCGCTGCTCAGACGCTCGGCTTGGGGAGGTCAGTTTGCGGTAAACGCTAACCATCTAAGCATTTATAACATACTGAATAGACTAATATATACTTATTAATTTATTTAGTGTATTACTGTGGTTTACAATTAAAAGCATAGTCTATCATAATACGAGTACACATCATCATCATCAGCCTTTCACAGTCTGTGATCCTTCGAACACCGCGAAATATGAACTGTTACTTATTTTACACGTCACGTATGACAACATTTGAAATATTGTATTGGAATACATAATACTTTATTATGTTTGATAAGTTTTTTTTTTGAATTATAATTTAAATTCCGTTATGCCACTAATTTGTATATATCGTGGCTTTGAATATAGGATTTCTATTACAGACTACTTCGTATGGACATAATAGTTTACAGCTACAGCGGTACAATGTATTGACAAAAACTAGATACAAAAATTCCATTAGGTGTAAAAAAAAATATCGTAAAACTATAGACGGTCATTAGTGACCATTAAGAAGCACTGACAAAGTTTAAAAGGGTCATAATTAATTATAAATAACCATACATAACGTTGTCAGTGAGGTCAAGGCTCTTCTAATTAAAAGATATTTACAACAAGAAGCGTCAATTGACTTAATTATCTTGACAGTTGTGAACAATCTCTAACGCGAGTCATTTTCAAACTAACCATTTGTTTGGTAGCTCTGAAATTCATTATAAGGCGATGTTATTTTTACGACATCGATGAAGATAAAAGAGATTGTTTATTACTCTATGTATCTCTATACCCTATGGTTAATAGTTTAGTGCATTATAATGTCTATACTCACTTCGAGTGTATTATATATTAATAGCGTCATTGAGGTTAGCCCCAGAATGCGATTGGGAGTTGGAAACTAATCATTCCCCATTCAAAAACAAGAACTTTAAGAAACATTAATAATTTCAAGAATTGATAAGCAACTATTCTTTCAATAATATAATATCTATCTACTGAGATTCACACTTAGAACTGACTTTTTGCATACAACTAAAAAAAATTATTAAAAAAAATGTAATAATGTACGAAAAAACATGCATAGCTTAGCACTGTTATTAT
Organism: Papilio alexanor hazarajatica; assembly: GCA_018246295.1. Classification (NCBI taxonomy): domain Eukaryota; kingdom Metazoa; phylum Arthropoda; class Insecta; order Lepidoptera; family Papilionidae; genus Papilio; species Papilio alexanor. The sequence continues at coordinate 1,951 of DWLR01000438.1, forward strand.
GTATATCATATCGTTACTTTCCTTTTTTCCCAATCTACAAATAAATTCGGGATAGATACTGCAGTCATTTTACGAAGATGCCTTCTACAGTCTATAAATTATCGTTTTAAGTGAAGATAAAAATTATTTATGCCTTTATAACGTTTATACAACATATTCTGAGAAGTGTTCTCGATAAAGAAAATTTATACAACTTGATAAACTAAACAGTACCTGGATGAGCTACTAAACATCTCGCGAGGTAAAAAGTAGGTCAGGTTTGATAGGTACAAGATTATGAATGGGTACAGGTCGATCGGTCGGTATACGTTGGCGATATCCTGTCCGCCATGTTGCAGATCCCAGTTTAGATTCAAGACAAAGTATGAATATTCAGGTAAATTTACAAATATTTGTTTCAAAACTATATGAGCGATATGACGTTCTTTGAGAAATGGTATGAACCAAAAGAATGAACTGATATGTTGTCGTATATTTAATAAGATTAGGTAAGTAAGATGAGCTGGTGATCAAAATTAATTTCCACTGGGAATATGATCGTTTAAAGATGTATTTTAGAGCGGAACAAGCAATTGTCACCAATGGCTAGGCCACCACACAATAAAGCTCTTCTTTAGTTTTAAATATACAATTATCTTTTTTACTTATTTACTGAAGTAATGTATATGTGGCTCTGATGTGATTGGCCTGAACTTTGACTTAACTGAAGTTTATGAGCAAACGTCGTCACTAAAGATCCCCAATACTCAATAACTTTCTCTTCTTCCTTTATCTCTCCTCATACATTCAACCCTCGTCTCTACAAGAAACGCTTGTCCTTATTTCTTGACTGTATAGACTGTACTGTATAGACGTTCTAAAACTATTTACAACTTACTATTTATATGTACTCTTTTTTATTTCTTATTTCTATCTACGACATTTTGGGCTATTCTTACTGTATTAAAAATGTCTACTTCCTTTTATTCTTATTAAACTATTTAAATTTTCTTTTTTATTTTTATTTTAGAGTCTATTCTCTATCTAAATACCGGACACGCACCGAACCGAACAAAGTTTTATAATCTATACCTAACTTAGATGGATGGATCTTTACCACATTGGATCTAATAAGTAGCTATTGCCTACTGCAGTGGAGTTAAACGTCATTAGAGATTATATAATTGAGCTATTGCTCAATTAGTGTTGTTACACTAAGGTTGTATTCCAAAATTGTCTTTTCAACTTCTACGTATCCAACTATACGGCTGGTTTTATACGACTGGTAAAATTTATATGGCTGGTTAAATTAATATTGCGGCAATAATGAGCGGCTAGTCGTTACAGCGCGTCTTTAACTACTCTATTGACGCAGATCTCTCTGTACGGATAATCGTAAATCTGTTGGAAACAGTCGGTGCCGTTCATATAATAGCCGTAAAAATTTAATATACGCGTAATTAAGGCGTAGTCGGTATAAACCGCGATTTAAAAAATCACATTGCAGTTTAACAAGAAGTATTCGACGTATTTATTTATTTACAGATATACGGAATTATTAAATAAGTGAAATAACTTGTAAGTAAATATAATCTGTTTTATTTGGAACAACTGATTTCTGAATCTACGGTCACGACTGTACGAACGTACGTACATTCAGTTATGCGTTGATATGTCAGACCATCGTGTTCCTCTTTTATATAAATAAATTTACATTTAAAAAGTAAATAAAAAACATACATAAGGTTCATCACATGCGTGGGTATATCGTAAGTAAATGAAAATAAGACAAGCAAGTTATTGATTGTAATGGTTAAGTTTTATGGAAAGCACTACTATTCATCTATCTATCTGCCACATTCATGTGTACAGATATGTACATAAGTGATGCGGCACACGTATTACCGACCATTATGTAATTTCTTGAAGAAATAAAACTTTTATTTATATTGTTAAAGACAAAAACAATAAATTTCTCCTCAATAAAGCACCTTCAATTTATTTTAGAAGTCTAGAACACATACATATGTTAACAAGATTATTTTTAACCTTCATATTAGGAGTATACCATACTTAAACTTGCTTTTTCTTTATATACCAGTGTTATTTTTTGACCTACTAGCACATCTGCACTCTGGATACTCCGATCTAAAAAACGTACTAATAGATAGGAAAAATAGAAAGCAAGAGGAAGAGAGGAAGGCCAACAAAGACAATAATTATAAGTAGGGCTGCGATCAGAGCAACTAGATGTTCTAGATGTATTATGTATTATAAGTATATATATAAAAAATATAAGTAATAGGCAAGAGATCAAGACAGAAAAGAGGAAAAGGACTAGAATTTGACCTCCAAAAAACGAAAACTTCTACTTCACGCCTCTCTTCTGTGAAGTCGTGGTACTCCACCGGCTGAGCCTGTCTATTCGACAACAGATGTTATTGTTGCAGGCTCTACCACTGTTAAAGCTCTCACAGCCCCTCACAAATTTCTTTCTAGTATGTCTTAACAAAATTAAAAACAACTATAACAAATGCGGTACACATGCCATACATATTTTTTCATATACATTCTTAAATTAAAACTGTAAAGGTTTGTTTTCACTGTCATCTTGTCTCGAGAATCCATTAATACGCTCGTGGTTGTCTCGTTAACAAGAAACCAAACAATACGATACGATACATGCTGACTCAGCGATCACATTAATGCTCTTAAAGTACATTCACGTCGAAAATTCAAAAACTCGGTGTAAACAATGAGATAACAATCGATAGTGTTAGCGAATGGCCATCAAATGATTGTGCGTCGATCAAAAGCGCTGTCCGTGATCGTGTATAACTTGTAACCGTGTATACGGTTGAGCCATTAAAGTTCAATATTGGCTTAATTTGATATGTTGTACGGTAAAGGGCGGACGGGGTCAGTTTAAAGAACATCATTCGGTATGAGAATAGACATGCCAAAATTGCCCTTAAAATTCTTTTCGAAATCGAATCTCTCTGATTGGAATTTCCGAACTGACAATGAACTTGAACATTCTTTAAGCTTGTTTTTGTTTAAAAATTTAACATCTGATATTGTACATTTAATTCTTACATAATTTAAAATCTTGATTCCCGAATGTATCACTATAATGAAGTACTATAAATACAGGAAATGTTATCGACATATACATAGTTAGTCGTAGTAGTTAGCTATAGTCTTTTCTACATCCGATTTTAAGTTTCATCTATACTGCATGCCTCTCCATATTAATTTAATTAGTAGATGTAACAGTCCATAGCAACGCAAGAGCAAACGCTTGAATGTGGCTTGAGAGGCGAACAAAATTCACGTGTCCAATCAGCAGTCGTAACCGGCACATCTCACTCAATATTTGCGTCATAGTTTGATAACGTACGCATTTCAATTGTGCGGCGGAGGAACTTGAATACGTTGCTTATTAAATAACGATAGCACCTTCAATTAGGGTCAATGTTTGTTGTAGAACCCAATTCTGTTTAAATTAATAAGAAATTTAGAATGTTGGATGCCCGATTCTAGAAAGTTCTTACGTTGACACCATATCGGGAGAGTTAGGGAAGAAATTGTCATCTAAAATTTATTTAGGCCTCATATGCTAGAAGTTAGATAGAAAGAAGTAAACGATAAAGACGCTCATTGAAAATTAAACACGACAGAGCTCCAGTTAGCATTCCACTGCTGCGCGGTTTTCGCGGAACTTACTACCTCGTACAACCGCGTTTTGAAATGATCTACCCAAAGCGGTATTTCCAAATCAATACAACTTAAGGGCTTTTAAGAAGAGAGTGTACTTTTTCCTTAAAGGCTGGCAACGCATCGCAGTTCCTCTGGTGTTGCGGATATCCAAGGGCGTCGGTACACTTAATGTTATGTCGTTTGCCCCCTTATTCTATGAAAAAAAAAAATTAAATCTGCAACAATCAGAAGAGATAGGCATGCGTTCCCAATCTTTTCGTAGGGAAGTTCGGGGAGTTTATTAGAATAGAAGATGGGGTGGTAAACGAGTGGTAGACTTAGCCAAGAAAGAAGGTAAGGGAGTTGCTGTTACAGGTACATTTTTCCACCAGAATCTGTAAGCACTTAGTGTTAACAAACAATAGACTAAATGTAGCAGTTTATTATGTATTTAACCTTAATTTAATGGAATGTTAGACTAAAAATCAGAATAGAAATAAACTTGTAGCATTTTCTAACCATTCTACGCTATATCCCAAATAGAAAAGAAATAAAACCTTGGCGTACGACCAGCGCAAATATTGAAATATTAAATTCCTCTAAAGCGTGAATTCTTGATAGCGAATAGATAGGGATGCGTGAAGTACAGTTGCGATAAATGTTAGCAGCAAGCTGCGTGGAAGGCTCTCCCGCGGAGGCGACGGCGCAGTATCGATCACGCGCCGTATCATTAGATATCATTGTGATCTATGATCAATAGTGCGTTGAGCATCGATTAGGGTTGAACACTACGACATCTACGACCTGCCTTTTTATTTATTTATTATATATAAATACATAAATATATAATATTTATGTATTTATATGTAATAAATATATAAAAAATATGCATTCCTTAACGATTTCACGTAAATAATACGCGATGGAGCTTACGGTAAAACAGTGAAGTAAAATTTTTAAATATAGTTACAAACGATATAGGTATCCTTTACATTCAATTACAATTTAATAATAAAATTTATATATTGAGATTCCACGTATCATTATCTCTAACACCTTTACTTAGCATGAACTTAAGGTAAAATCAAATTTGACAGTTGTGTAAAAAACAGTCATATACAGGCTGATATTCCCGTGGGCGATAAATTGATCACAAACCAAAAACTAAAAGAAGAGCCGTAGCTTCTTTGGGAATATTACCGGATCCCGCCCCTATCGCCTCGTGACAGTGACAAATAAAGTTGTCTAGGATGGTTGACTGGAACAATCTCCATTCAGTAAACAAATCCTATTGTCGTTAGAAATCCGTTAAAAAGTGGTGATTCTCTCACGCTACTTACCAAGCTGTGACCGAGCTAATTTTTTTATTCCACAACGACACTGGGCGTTTACAAAAATTTTTCATCCAATCTGACGTTTGTTTTTTCTTTTGTGGACACAAAAGGAGTTATAAAATAGTTGGTTCATTTGTAAGACAATGCTTCTTATCTTAATAGCTGTACCGGCCCTTATAATGAAACAATTAAGACAATAGTGAACGAACAAAAGAAAAAAAAAAGTGAAAACGTCCGACATTAATCTTCTTCACGTGCTGGCTTGTTTGTTTTCCCGCGTCAAGCACTGATTCGATTCCTTAACTGTAAAGGATTATTTTAAAGACGAACGTCTTTTAATTTTTATCTCGTCCCTTGTCCGTTGAAAGTAAATGTTTTTGAATATTAATAGGGTTCGAGATAAATATCTGGCTTACGGTTTTATTAAATGTTGAACAACCGTTATGTTCGATTCCTTTTGGTAACATTAGGCATGTTTTACTTTTCTATAAACTTTTATCCATGACATGACACGCAGACATATAAATGTGTAATACATTTATATGTCTGCGTGTTTTACAGTCGTGATCGAATTTCAAATCATAACGTGATTTTATTGCAAATTTGTTTTATTCATAAAGGCGTTCTTATTAGAAATACTCACCACAATTTCCGCTCAATTATTCGTTATTATTTTATTAAAATTATATTTTTTTATCTAAAAATACCATTAAAAATGTACGTAATATAATATGTATGAAAATGTACGTCAATGAGCTGGGTGTTACACATTTTTATCGTATGCAGTTTTGTAGAAACCTATTAAAAACCTTAAATTATAACTTGTTTTATACCTAGTAGGGTCCCGCGGAAGGCACTGGCGCTCCTGCACGGCCACGCCACCGCCACACGTGCGCGAGCACGCGCCCCATGCACCCCACGTGCTCCACGCGAACAGCGTGCCGTTCGTTCGCATACCCTGCGACGTTTGAACCTGTAATTACATACAAATTTAGATGAGTTTTAGATTTCCTCTACAGGACATTATGTACATATAATTATATGTACATAATGTTTCGAAAGAGACAGAAAATTTGATGATTGACTAACATTATCGCTTGTTATGTATTTTTAAGAAATAATTAAACTTTTGTGATAAATAAATAAATGGTTTGCTTTTAGATTGTAAAAAAACATAACCCCTTTTTAAACTATAAACTATTTCTTTGCTATTTCTGTAATAATTAAATAACATAGCAACTAAATACGGCGAGCATGTCGACACACGACAATGTATAGGTACAATATTGATTGGTCAAACGTAACGATCGATTTGATGTTTTATTGATAGGTCAAATGCGTACAAAAAATTCCTTCCGTTACAAATGACAAACAAATTATGTCATTATTTAATATATATATATATCGATTGACTCTTCCCCGGAGTGCCATATAGGTAGTCATTGGTTGATTGGTGGTTCATTAGCTTCATTTTAAATGTATATATCAAGATCATTGTATGAAGAGATTCCAGTAATAAAAAACATAAGAACTGAGACGACTCTGGACAGACAGACAGACAGAGACTGACTCTTATGATTTCTTGTTAGCTTTCTCTGATCCAGCCGGCCTATTCGTTCGTATTATATTATATTTTACTAGTAACACCGATATTAATACTATTTTTCTAAGCTCAGTCGTGTTTTTGAAGTATACGTAGTGAGGAAAGTAAATATTTGTATTACGCCAAACACGTGTGTTTGCGTTTGAAACAAAGCAAATGGTCAATTTCTTTGATAGAATGCAAACTCTGTTAGAACCGAGAAGACCTCTTTGAATACATTGCGCTTATTTTCTTATTAATGTAATAGTATGGCGAATTGTAAGTTGATCTTAGAAAACATATACGACTTGTTTAATCTACCAATATGATTTGAACACTTATAAACAAAGTTTTAAAGCAGGAAATAATTGGTTCCATTTTAATAACTACTCAAAATGTTGTAAATATATAATTGATGCTCCCCTTAATTAATTCTTTAATTGTTATGGTAGAATAAAATTCAAATACATTGTTCCAATTTACTTGTTTGTCTGATGGATTTAAATCAAATACTTGAACATCCTGCTAATTACGAAATTTAGGTTATTTTAAATTTATTTAATATTAGTTACATAAATCTTATTATATAGTTATTTTTATATAGTTTTTATTACATAAAGATTATTTTCAATTTCAAGTTATTACAAATTAGGCGATTAATGACCTTATGCACCGTTATCCTAAAAAAATGTATTTACTTACCGCTGGGCCGACTTCTGGACTGGTCGATAATGCGGTTGTTAGTGGCTGCCTCGTGCATACAGTGATAAATCTGAAACAGCGATAGGCATTGCTTTAGTCCCGAAGAAACAAAGCACTGAATAAATTATAATGCATTACTATTGAAAAATTTATTTTAGCCTTCTTAGATAAATATTAAGCACATCCAAAAGTTACTTCTATCTTAAATACATTTTTTTGTACATTACTTCTGTAAAATACCTTTTAAATTAATATGAAAGAAATAAGCACATGTTCACGCAAATGGTGAAGTAGGTAGAGATCGGGTTATCTTTTGTCTGGAAGATTTAAAGCAAAACCTAATAAGTAAATAAGATGGTATGAATAAAAATGTATAGCTAAAGACATAATTGTAACAATATACGTGTAAGTCATCATGAAATGATGTACATTGTTGTAAAGGAATGAGATAAATAAGTGTCTGAAATCTCAAATCTGTATCTTAGTCACAACCTGATTCATCTAAAAGTAAACTGTAACGAAACAATGGTGATAGCGACAGCAAATCGTAAACATTCCCTGCTGTTATTAACAGGCTGTAAATAACTCTAGGTAACAAAGGGCTCTCTATACCAATCCGAGTGTCAAATGTAACCAATTAGCATTTCCGTCACAATCGGCGCTTGTTCTTTATGCCGCCGATAGCGGGCCCTTCTGAATACAGAGCAGGCGATAACATCGGGAAGGGCTAATGCCTTTATGAAATACTAAACGCCTCCGGGCTTCGAATAGCACGCGTTGAATTAGCGACGTGATTTATCGATCCGTTTAATTGAACACAACTATATATTTATTGGATTTATTTATATAGAATAAACATGAAGATGATACTGACTTTGGGGATTACTTGTACGGGATTATGTGGAACCTAGTCCATAAAACCTGTGGGGACTCAGGTGAATTTCATATCGATTTTTTTGTATTTATGAATTTCTTCCAATTTAGCCCATGTGATACGTGCGTTACAGTGTTTACTTTTTATAGCGTCTATAGTCCAGCGTCACATATATAAGTTTAAAGAATACTTATTTTACTTTTTTAGACTTTTCTACATACGTAAAATGTAATTCAATTTGGTTTCATATAATCACGAACAAAATCTTGGGCTATGTTGAATGTTCTCCCCACAAGGTCCTGGTAGCGAACGAGTTAAAATTGCGGGACTACTCCAAAGGAGGGAGGCAAAGGACTGATTTTTACAACGTTCCCGCCTACGTATAACAGTAGACGTCGAGGTTGATGACGATGAATTAAACTTTATAAAATCAACACTGACTGTAAGGTCAAATAATGAAAGAACCAAGTAACAATAAAAATATTTATTTTCGTATTCCTTTGAGGCCCTGAAAGTTGCTAGCTAAGTCTGTGATAATAAGAAGTCATATTCATAGTGGGGCCCAACAGTCGGCGCCGGCAGGTGCAGTCACGATCGGCCGTCATCACACGAATGACAACGTTGATAAAACCTATTACAAAGCACCAAGCCACTGGATTTACTGCGTATGCAAAGCTTGAAATAAATCTTAGCCTTGTAACATTCCGCTGGAGCTTTACAATTAATTACTAACAATCATATTAAATGTTTCTAATGTGCCGATTTTATAGTACAATAGTTGAAAGGCATAATGCAAACCTTCGATACCCTAAGAATGTAACTTTTGCTACTAAATTCATGTCAAATTGTTTTGTAAGAAACTACGTCTAGAAAATTCAAAACTTAGGTTAAGGGGTCGCAAATTTGAAGTCCTGTTATTAGAATTTATTCAGTGCTAAGCTATTAATATTTACAGCGTCTATTGCTATTGTATCGGTGTCCATTAAACCAGCCCGTTGGTATGCCACTAGGGCCGGCGCCTAACGCCAGAAGTCCAGTTATGTTTTAATATATAGCTTCGCGACCCGCAAACTAACACCTAGGCATGAAAGGCCACGGCATCTTCTAGCCTTTGTTTCCTAAGGATCATTAAATTTGTCTTATCTATCTATCTGACTATCTATCTATCTATCTAAGCTCTTAACGTCACATTTCAATATTTTGAACGAGTCTCGCAGCTTCCGCATCATTCTGAATTCGCAATCTAAACGTTGCGAAGATCGCTTTGCGATAAAAGATCGGTCTAATCGTTAAAAGTGAGGTCCAGTTTAAAGATAACTATCTTACACGTATGTTTGTCACAACTTTTTATTAATTTTATTTTCTTTATTTACTTATACCATTTTCAAAGATATATCTACCAATCGCTCCACAAAACCTATTATTAGGTTCGACTGCAGACTTGCAGTAATGTCAGATAATATAAATGTAATAAGTAATCTAAACATTATTAGAATAGTTTTCATATGTTTCCAGATATATATTTTATTTGTTTAGCTATATCGTTCATTATTAGCAATAAGATTATGTTATAACTATTATATATAGTCTGTTTAAATTGTTTCTTTATTATTTTGAGAAAATTAATATAATATAATATAAGTAATAGTTAATATAAACTAAATTTAAAAAAAATATTTAATCTCGGGTATATAACCAATGATTGTATGGCATAAAAATCTCTGTGTATTTTAAGCTTTGATCTAGTGTAGTGAATGAAAGTTTTGAAGTTATAAAAACTATTGAACTAAAAACAATCATCGGCCAAAAATATACGAATTGAAATGTTACAAAAGTTAAAAAGAATGTATGTACAAATATTAACATAGATCAGATCACGTGTTTGTTTGACCCGGTTGAAATAACAAAAGTTGGTATCGCTGAGCGATTCTGATGCGACACAAAGATACGACATAAAAGTGTTATTGATAGGTGTGATGAGATTCCAGATGGGGATATGTTTGAAATGTTAATATTAAACTCATATTTATGACACTAGCACCCGACAGTACACTTTTGTTATTGATACAATGATGGGGACAGATAGGGACGTGCTCTCCATTTCTGCTAACACAATATATCACAATCACTTCTTTTACCAGACTTGCCAACTTAGTGCTTTTAGCGCCCAATGGGTACAATGTACACTCAGATAGATGTTCATATATATTTTAGGAAAATGTCTTGGTATGTAGTTGCGTTGTGTAAAATCTCAAAGCACGTAAATTTATATAGTTTTTAAGATGTAATAAATACATTTTTAAAATCGTAAAAATCTAACAAGGAAACTATGAATTTGTCATTTTAAACTAGAAATGTCCAAAAGAACGGCATGACATTCATAGGGCCTAACTCAATTTTTTATTTGCACACGAAGTAAAGAAAAAAACAACTTTAAAATGTGATTAAAAAGAATGCTTACAAAAACAAAGTTTAAATTGTTAAAACTGATAATTTTTAAAATGTATTATGTACTATTTGGCATAAAATTAAAGAAAAAGTTAAAATACTCATTTGTTTAATTCAAAAACGAAACGCAAATCTTTGACAGAACTCAGCGTGTTAGGTTGAACTTAGACTAATCAATTATCAATACTCAGTGTTTCCGTCCGATTATGACGTGGGTACCATCAAGAGAAGAATGAATAGGCTGTTACTAAACTACTGTGTACCACTGTTCGATCACATCACCACTTAACTTCAGGTGGGATCGTGGTTATGCGCTAAACCGATTCTAAAAAAAAATCAGCAATAGAAAGCTCTTTTATGACCGAGTAATATAAGATATTTTTAATATTTGTCTATCTATCCGAGCGAAGCTGGGATGGCTTACTATTAGTTACATATAAATTTGATTTCTATCATGACATTACACCGTTACATTCTCATTGAAATATAAAAATTAAGGGCCGGTTTAAAATATTAATATTATGAGTTTTACACACAGTGCATCAGTGACACTTTTAATTGGTAGAGTTTGTCGACGGTACTCGGATCGCAATGGCATCTGTGAAAATAGGGCGCGTAAGGTAGGACAAGTCATCGAGGAGTGTTCGGAGTCACGGACGGGTGGCCACTTGCGTCACCGCATCGACACACAGTAATCTGACGATAAATCACTCCCGTTTCTGGATCGGAATGAGATCACGACCACGAATTATACTGATACTGAAAGACGCGTCTAATTCGTTAAAATACGTAAAAGAATTTAGAATTTTAATACCGAATATTGATTGATACAGTTTTAGTTGGTTATATAATGCAGGTTTGGGATTCAATTCTCAAGTGAGAAGGAATTGTCTGATGTTGTTAAGGTTAAACCAGGCTTAAACATTTCGTTAAGTATAAATCAGACAGATGTTTGAATGAAGTTTTTGATGTACCATTTATAATACTACAAGTCGCGGATAAACGGAGGTTAATGGTGACGACTGATGCGCTGTTTGTTGTGACAAGATGTGTATGTAATATCTGACCTGTTTGTTCACACGTATGGTTTTAATGTGGCAATATGTGCGAATGACTCAAAGCGTTAATATTATTATGTTACTGACAATACCTGTTGGTGCGTTACTACGAAACGTTCTACCCATTTAGATTTAAAGCTCTTGTTCATCCAAAAATTCATATTAATCATAAATTATAGTATTTCACGTAAACGCAATTAACAAGGTCCAAAAGATTTACGTTATTTTATTAGATCATAAAAAAGAAGTCGAAAGTAAAATACTTCACTTACATTTAGTTTTACCTTTAATTTAGTTTTACCTCTATTATGATTAAACCTAGTAGATATCATCACCATCTCAGTACCTAAAAGAATACCCAGTAAAGCTAATTCAATTTTTTTCTATATTCCGTTTACACGAACAAACATTGGCCTTCACTCTCCACTCATCAGAGCATGTAATTACTACAACACCCTTGTGAACAAAAACATCCAAATTGACTTGTTTTTCGACTCCATCATTGATTTTAAAAACCACCTAATTGATTATTTTATATTTTAATATATTAATACCGACATTATTATAAGTTTTTATTTTATTGTTTATAACAGCGTGTATTACTTGTAATTATTGATTTTGTAAATATGAAATGTACCGACCTGTTATAGGTGTAAATAACAGATTTTTTTTTGGTAAATTTTGTACAAAGTATATATGTTATGTTCACTGTTGGTTAGTCATTAAATGAAAAAAAAAAAGCTACAATATTATACAAATGAACATAACATACTTTTGTTATGTTCATTTGTATAATATTATACAATATTTCGTAAAAGACAATCGAATTGACATTTTATTTGATTATTAATGAACATTCAAAGAGTCTTATAATAGTATTGCAAGAAGGCCCGAGCGTTTCTAGGATCGATCTCACGAAGGTACTCTGGCAGGTAGAATACCGTTGTATGCTTAAAATAGCAACAGATATAATAATTTAAGAATGCAATATTTGCCATTTCAACCGCGCGCGTTCCGAACGGCATTTATCGTGCTTATGAATATTTGTTTATTTATTAAATTATGCAAACGGAATTAATACAACGGCGATAACACAGTGGCTGAGATCCTAACAGTTAGTTTTGTTCTCAGATAATGGAGAAAATAAAATAAAAGATTTTTTAATAATAGAAGTAGGCCAACTGGGAAGAGGAATCTTTATATTTTACGTGACCTCTGCATCAACATCTGGAACAGACTTTTCTTAGGAGATAGTGTGTAAGGAAAACGAGAGAAGAAATAGATAGGTAGATGTAGCTACAAATTGAACGACACAACGTATACAGGCATTCCAGAAGATAGACCAACGATCTGGTTAAGTTAGAGTCCACTGAATGAGGGAGGCAGGGGACCGATCTTTGAGACGATTCTCGGGAGAATCGGGAGTCCAGCAGTAGACATCTTTTGGCTAATAATTTTAATATATCATATCATATTGATGATATATTGCATATTGCTAACAAACATTAAAACAAAACATCAAAAAAAAAACATTAAAAGCTTTTCATGTACTCGTAATAATTGAAGATCTACTCTGTCTTTAATTATTAAGAATAAATTTATTTATAACAATTGTATAATATATTCCTGTTTGTCGATTGCATAGCATTAATCTATTGATGGGCCGCTGCAAGTCGTGTTTCCGTTCGGAATCGCGCCTTATTGATTGACTATTAAAGAGTAACCTCATTATATTTCTTGCATTACAATTAACAATACAGAAAAAGTAATTTCGCCGACATTTAATCTCAATAGCATCAACGATGTTTAATCATTATGTTTTATTGTTACGCAACAAAGATAATTCTGGTTAAGTTTAGATTTCTAATAAATAATCAAATGAAATTTCTTCCGCAAGAGATCTAGGAGCATAGGATTAGAACGAATGTGAGGGATACCGATGGTGAGTTGGCTTCGTGACCTTAACTCGGCTTAATAGTTCTTTGGCAATCATATTTTTATGTTGATTTGTCATAGTTGTCCGAAATAACGCACGGTGATGTGCTTATCACTTCACTTCAATATGTACACTTTGTTGTAAGATTTATAACTGTAAGAAATTCTGTCAGCCCGACGTCATCGACTGACTTCTGGTTTCAATAAAAGGAAAGAAGTCAATTTCATCGTATTATAATAAAAATGTTAATGCTACTTTTGTAAGGCTATAAGAAAACATTGAAGTTCAAGTTCACATCTAGTTGAATTGAAAAGTAAACGTACGGCTGCGCCGGCGCTGGCCGCGATGTTAACTGATGATAAATACGGCACCGCCACACACGAATCAGATCTACTCTTTATTATTGTTGGATACGACATTACGATCCGCTCGCAGATGTAACGATCGACATTCTAGTGTTTTTCCTATAAAAACATCTACCTAAAAGTAAAATAAATAAGGACGACAGTTAAAATCTATTTCCATCGCTACTATTACAATTAATTTCAGTGTTGTTGTAATTTAAACTACTAAGAAACTGAGCACAACATTTAAAAATCTTAAATGTATATTTCTTTGTCTTATAACAATGTAATATTTTGATTATTAACGAAAGTTTATCGGGTCTTATACATTTTAGTGAAATTTATGTGCGTTATATATTTACAGCAAAAATTACAAGCGGTTGCGATCGATGAGGAGATATCCTACCTCTTATTTCGACGATTAGTCTATGGATAAAAAAGATATGGAAAGGTATTTCTAATTTAAAGAAATTCAGCTAACATCACGTAGAATAATTAACAATATTACTTAGTGCATAGACTTCAATCAATTTGCTTGCACTGCTCAAATCTGTTACAGGAATGGAGATAACACTAATCGAATTCATGAACTTTGAATAACGGTCAACGGGCCTTTAAAACACCAAGGTGATAAATATTTCACTCCAAATCTGACGAGAAATGTTTATCACAATAGTTCGTAATCTATTATATATTATGTTTTACAACGTACATTGAATATTTGGATGATTATAATGACGTGATAGCACGGTTACCACATACACTAAAAAAAGACTTCCGCAAACTTGACAACGAATCTGAAGATCTCTAATGAATACAGGTCTTAGAGAACTTTGTGACATTATTATTATTATTATTATTACTTTTTTTTTTATTATAAACAGGATACGTGTGAGTTGTCACATACGTATCAAGAAAGCAGACTGAATGCACCACCAAAATAATTTTATATAAATCTAAAGACATAGCTTGATTTTGTGAGTTTCGAGGCCAGTTTAAGGGAAAGTACTTCTTAAACCTTTTTCAAGAGGATAGGTTTGGTTCATCTTCCTTAAGTAGAAGGAACAAGGAGAAAAAAAGATATGCCAGCAGACTCTTATCTGTTTACATCTATCTCTTTGATCTTCAATGCGAGTCTCCTCAATTTGAGCTCTGTATACCCTTTATACTGAGATTGAGTTTTGAGTGTAATGAAATACAAAAATAAAATGTCACGGGGCGCGGTGACATTGAGTTATGGGGTGTACGATATAATTTAGTATGTGTTGAACGAATATGATGCAATCGCAAATGACATCATATCGATTTGTATATGTCGCGACATCGCCCATCCCGATGGCATAATAACGGAATCCAAGCCGTTCTTATCGACTTCATTCACCATTGTCTTCTACGTTAATAATTTCATTGATCCCAATTCATAATGTATATCGTTAAACACTCGAACAAATACGTTTAGCTAATAAATTCTCGACTTGTAAAAATGTATTTTTTATATTTGAGCCGTTTATTTTAAAAGTGGCCTAAATAAATCATGATCAAATGGTATATATCGTAATAGGTCAATTATGTCCTTTTCCTGATATATGTAGTTTGTCTGATATTTTTATACAGTGGTGTCAATACAATATTTTCAAACTTTCTTGGTCTACCCCGACATGGTAATAAATTCAGCAGTCTAAAATTTACATTCTCATTCATTGATGTCTTATAGAAAATTTTATACGGTTTATTTCCGACAAAACGTACCTGACAAATTTTTTAATAAGTTTATTTATTCTCCATTACAATTGTTTACCTTTTTAAAAATTGCGTCGTCTAATAATTTTGTTGATACAAAATTTTCTTGTCTCATTTCATTTACAATAAAGTTTCCTTTGCGACACTTTTTAATAATATTGTAATAATTTTGGGGAACGAACAACAAATTATTTTTCAATGTAAAAACTAATGTCCTGATATAAAAAAAAAATTGTGATCTATGATTTTTACACTATTTTCCAAAGTTTGGACTATGTTAATTTTAATTTTATATTAATTAAACGTAATGGTTATTCAACTAACGCAATTTTCCAAAAACTGAGGTTAACTTTTTAAATACTAATTAATTAAAATTACCTTCATCACTGCTTTCGGGCATTATCAGTAGTAAATCTTAAGTGTAAATGGAGTTAGGCCATTTTCAAAGTACACGGCTTAATTATTGAACTAACTCTGAAAACTTATGTGTCCAGGAATTATTGTATTTGCTCAGAACAAAAGCAACCTGAAATGCTTCACTGATAATTAACATGAACAAGTACATGTAATCACGGCAACTGGAAAAAAATGACAAATGGAGTTAGGTCACTTTCAAAATAAATGACTCATTTATATCATTAATTTAATTACTTTTATAAGTGCCAAATACGGGAAAAACTGCACTTACCATTTCTGAGTACTACCGCAACTGTGACAGATGACTTGATTGGTCTTGATTATTATTTTTTAAATTATTTTAATAAAGCTTTACTTTTTAATTTAATTAATAATCTCATCGTCATTTGACTTTGCCGGTAGAGATAGAAATAGATCTTTCAAAGAGGTACAGGCCACTATTGCTCTTTGAAATACCTTTTACACTGTTTGGCATGCCTTATATAATAGTAATACATTATGTGGTAATCTGAATTAGAAAACTCACAGTATAAAATACACCGCTCGAAAGTTATTTTAGAATAATAAATATAAAGCAAAAATACAAATAATATAATGTGTGTAAAATAAAGAGTTTAGTATCATAAAATATGAATAAATCACAAAATTAACGATCGATTTTGTCGTACGTTGAATACGAACATAAACATAAATTAAAAAAAAAAAATAGACTGTTTTGAAGACAGCTTTCATAGATCGTAGTTTTAATAGCACGTGAATGTTACTAAAACATTATATTTAATGTAGTGTTAAACATGAAAGATTTAAATCTTTATAGGAATCAAGTAAATGGTCAACAAAATTTTTTTACATGTTTGAGTAACTACTTCACGTAATATGTGCGAAAAACATCTGCTGTTCTAAATTTTTGCAGCTTCCTAAAACTAAACAGTCGTGTTCATTAAAAACGCGTAGTAGTTTACATTTTCCGTTCATAGCAGATTAACAATATTGCACGTAGCTGAAAGAATTAACCTAGAAATGACTAAGTTTAATTTATTTCTATAACCATCAGTTACCTACTTTCGATTTAGCGAAGAGTTATTAATTGTTAAGATCTCTTGTATCCGCAAAAATTTTGTGTCAGACATCATCAGTTAAGAGGTCGGATGTTTATTTTTATATGATCATTTGATGAATGCATCCAGCATGTCTATTTTTTCCACATCAGCACACTGTCTTACTAGTGGAAGACATCAGTCTTGTACGATAAGAAAAGATCTTAGATTATTAATATTAATAAATCTGTTACGCGAAATAATATTGCACCTAAACAAAGTTCACCTAACGTACCTATAGAAGTTTTCAACAAAGAAAGCTACCTACATATCTACGAGTATCTGTTTATTTTCGTTTAATGTTTTAGTTGTTGCCTGTATCGAACGCCTAACGGTATACCGAGTATGTTTGTAATTAATAGAGTCTTGTCCGTATTAATACAAGGCGCAGTGTATTAGTGCATATGAACTTATAATATACAACGAATGCACAATTATCTTACCTTGTGTGCAACGGACCATGAATCTAGCGATTCCTATTTAACTTCAGTAACTGGTTTCTAAGATAGATTGCAACTAGATATTGTAACGTGTGTATTAGTTTATTTGCAGCTTAGTATATTATATTTACATGGGAAAGATAGTTGCAATTAGTTTTGGATTCCGCTAATTAAAAAACACAAATACCTGACTCATGAATAAATATAATTTCCAATGAATCCCAAGTCCAATAAATAGTGGAATTGTAGAATTACTTATGATATTACACCAAAAACCATTTAAGGTGTTCTGTGCAGAAGTACTACTTTTTCTCATTAAAAAGATATCATTATATGAAAAAGAATAGTAAGTATAAAATTTTGTTAATTTAGTAGTCTTCTTAAATAATTTTATAAAAATATTGTAAATTAGCAAAACTAATATTCTTGTTACCTGCATCTACGTTTATATCTAAATTTTAAACACCCAATTATTGCATTCATCGATTGTAGGATGGTACTCTAGCCATAACTTATGTATTTTATTACCAGATAAGTATTGTGAGCGCGCATGACGCCAAAATTAAATGATAATAAGGGATATGACATCATAACTTAACGGTTAGAGTGCGTGTGAGTGAGATTTTTGTACTAGAAGAATAAAACGGCTCATATGATCACCGTTTCTTATCAACATTCTTAAACATCAAAAGACGATTTTAATTTTTTTTTCATTAAAAAAGCAGAGGTTTATTTTTCGAGGTCTTGTTTGTGTAGCATATATGGCTATAAGTTTATTCCTGTCATGTTGGTATCGTAATATGAGCTGTGTCTATGTAGCTCAGATTGTTTAGTCGTAAAAAAGCTCCGTCTCTATTATCATACGTTGTCAACATCACAGTCAGTTTCGTCTTAATCTCCAATACAACATGCATTACACCTTAACGCACGTTAACCGTTACTTCATTGTTATCATCGTATCGTTTTGTACGCCAATAGAAACGTTAAAACGAAACACGCGCACTTTGAGTTTCTAAATAATCATAAAAGCCTGTTATTGGTAATGAAGAGAAAATAACTTCGAAGACTGTACAGGCGACCGGTCAATCAATATTGTATAAAATAAATAGTCGATGATATTCATTGGCATTGTAATCGGGTATGAAGAAATGTACATATAATAAAATGTACGTAGATATATTATAATTGCTACTATTGCGTTGTACAAACATAAAATAGATGAAAGATTATCTTCTATTTATAAAAAATATATAGGTAATGAAAATTGATAGGAATTCACTTAAATATTTAAACTTTTTGGTTTTGGACTTCACATTTATATAATTTTATTAATGAGTCACAAATCCATCAAACCCAAATAGTTCTTGTCTACCAATATGTCAATTTTCCGTATATCTTAGGAACACAAGTTTCAATGACATTCAAAATTAAATTTGACCCACATGTGAATGTCACCTTCGTAACAAAAACAATTTTAAATCGGTTCATGAATGACGAGGTTCTGCGACAACAAACTTAGAAAAATACAAGTGAATTGAGAACTACCTTTTTTCCGCCTCGAGACAAAATATTTTGACTATCTAGGAGCTTTACTGAAAAATACCAAGATGTTGTTCACAGGTGCCATAAAAATAAAAACTTCGTAGAACAAGCTGCTTAAAAATCGAACTGCAGCAGCATAAACACAAGGGCATTTAGCCACTGAACTTCTGCTCTTAGGATTTAAAATTGCTCAAAAATGAGAAACAAACACTCTACTAGCAAATGTTTAAATTACCAACGTAAAAAGATCTACGTAAATATTTTATTTAATCGTATATTTACAGTGAGAAAATAAACAAATCATTTATATTTAAATAACTTCAATCAGGCGTGCTCAATGAGGTATTTGTCGCGGTCAACAAAAGAAATATTTACATAAAAACATTTTAGCATTTGACAGTTAAAGTCGTTTTATGCCTAACATTTAAATAGCCAGTAATATGAGCGTCCAGAAAATGTTGACCCGTCAGTCTGCGCGGCCACTGGCGCCTTATACTGAGACGAAAAAGTAATTTGGTGAAATTAACGACTCGAATTCATTAGACGAGAATCAGACCTGAGAGATACTCAACTTTATTGCTAAAACATATTAATTTACCGACCTACTTGTGAGTACTTTTGTTCACACATAATGCATTTATTTATTTTTCGAGTGGCAAATTTACAAGGTTGCATTTATCATAGAGTTTTCTTATTCAAAATCATTTTATTTAACAAAGCCCGCCTAGCTAACAAAAAATATATTAGTTCACAATAATACCGTTAAATGAATTTTTAAAAGCTTTTTAACTTGTTCGGGTTTAGTAGTACATTGTTCGATTTACATATGAGGTGATATAAAAACGAGATATGAAGTCAATTTAACAGGCTATAAAAAGACCAAAATTTATAAACTAAAAACCTTTAAGACATCTCTAAAAGTCCAACGATTTTAAAGCGATTTTTTTTTACATATAATCAATGTGTTTTTAAGCTTAAATTTAAAATTCATAAAATTAAATATATTCTTTAAAAAGTTGATCATCCCATGCGAAATGGTGTGTATTAAGAGTTATTTCGAAGAAGAAGAAAAATATACCTACAAAATGTATAACATGACCACTAAATTAATAGCCACAAACTAACTGCCTGATATGTTTAGAGTACGTGTATAGAGAAAAGATTACGAAACAAGGTTTTATTCTGCATTTTCCATTGAGTTTATACTGCAGGGAAAGCGAATATTTGTTAAATAACATAGTTGAAAATAGTGCAACTGACAATAAATGGTTAAATCATTTATTAAATAAACAATATAAACATTTGTATGGACAAGGTTATTATTAGCTGTGGACTTTTTAAGATCAGTAGAAAATGGAATAAGATAAGGGAAAGAAACCGGCACATTGCTTCCTATGCAGTGAACTACTATGTTGGAAGAATATCCCGCAATGCCTTCTACATCGTAGAGGACCGGAAAAGATGGAAACAGATCATAAGAGAGAAGATTATGTAGATATCATGAACCCCTGCATTGAAAAAATGATGTATCAGACTCAACATTTACGTAGATATAGAAAAAATCAAATTCATTTCCTAAGATAATCGAATCGTCTATATAAATAATTATGATATATTTGTTAAATGTCGAACACCGAATAGACTTTTATAGACAAAAAGGTATCCATTGTTAAAATTACAAACATATTACCAATGTAAATACTCAATATTTTTATATAAACACAAACGATGGACGGTTGGAGCTTATACAACATTATTTTACGTGCTAATATGATTCGCAAATATTGCTTAATGCAAATGGAGGCGCCTCAAACATGCGTTAAGAAACTTTTCGTATCGCTTAGATACGGAAGATAACATTAGTTGATAACTCGTTTAGAAAATAGATCATGGAGATAAACGATACGCTTGCGTTTTGCCTTAATTATAATACCGATCCAAGGGACGTTAGACGAACAAACTTTCACGGCTTTAATAGAATAAGACAGAAATGGTGTTCACGTCGAGCTAATTACATTCAAAATTAGATTTGGGAAGAGCGAGTCACCTCACGCTGTATATTTATTTTTAAAAAGTATTTGCGCATAAGAGCAAAAAGGCACTCCCCATCTCCATATTGGGACTAATCTTTTCATGGTAAAACATACAACCAGCCGTATGTTTACATGCATACGATTTTTGCCTGTTATTTATGATGGCAACTATATATCAAATATCCTAAAGATTGTTTTCATTTGTTTATAATTTCTAATTATAATTTGTGAAATAAAAAAATACGAACATATTAAGCCATTTAAAAAATAAATTAAAAATATAATACTAGGCATAGTTTTTCACCTCGTAAAAAAATCTATTAAATGTGAAATCCAAATGAAGATAAACCTATTACTTTCAAATGTGCTTATTAGAAAATGGCGTTAGCAAAAATCGTCTAGAACATGATTTCCGTCAAGACTACGGCTCAGTAGTGGCCATAACCAATTCAACATGAAATATTCCGTTCATAAAAGAGAAACAAGAGCTGACTTAACATTGTTTAGTGGAGTAAATAATCGAGCCGTATATCTGTGTCGTGTTACAACCTCTTTGTGTGTTTGTACAGTTATTAAGATCAAATGGCTGGCTACCACGAGACGCCGTTGACAAACACTGGACTAGTTGTTTATATTGGACGTGTTCTTAAAAGGCTCCTTCCTGGAACACATAAAATTATCCCTTCGGCTAAATATAGTATAAACTATTTCGAGACTTCCGCAATTAAAAATTAAGTGACAATGTATTTTGGTACGACGATAATGAAAACTGCGATTCGTTGTCACATGCGTATTTAGTTTACTGGAAGTTGTAAAAATAAATTATGAAATGAAAATGATATAAAAATGATTTTTTTAAACCTACTCGATAATTTAATTCCGATGATAAGTGTAAAGTAAATTTGCACGTTCAGTATTAGAATATTAATCCTTCTCTTGATGGCGTAACCTGTCCAAATTGAATTCAAATACGAGGAATAAAATATTTAGAATTCCAATATTCATCAGTCATATTTAAAAGATATCCCTTTACAGCATGTCTCTAACAATGAGTGTGAAATGGTCAGAGGTTCGAGCAATTTGTGTGAACCGATTTCTAAGATTATTACTCGAACCATTATTTTATTTTAGTTTATTAACGCGTTAACATTCAAATATGACAGGATTAAGCCTATCGCCGACAAGTTGTCACACGACGATAACAATACCGCGAAACAATTCCAACAAGACCCGCTGTTGATTCAACGTGAACGCAATATATCCTAGAAACGTTAAGAACATGTATTTGCTAACTAAAGTATGGCGACATCACATGAAAATATATTCAACTAAGTCTTGGCATAACTTCAAAGTTAAATACAAACGGCACAGCATTGTTATCACAATGCGTTAGATATATTACATTTTACGTCAGTACATTTTGCTTTTATCTCCATACACTATGAAAAAGTAAAAGGCGGACCGCTTGCAAATTAGATTTCCCTTTTTCAATAAAGTTGGAGTATAACAGATTATTACCTCATTTAAACCCCTTTCCAAACGTCAACTACTAGCTCACATCTACAGATAGATCTCTTTATTTAACCAAACACGGGGACAATTTGCTTGGTAAACTTATTGATATATAGTGAAATATTAACACCGTACAGTATTTTCTTATATCATTTTTATGAAAGCTTTTACGATTTCCAATTGTAAGTGATAAATCGCAGATTGTTCTTGTTACGTATGACATATTATAAAGCCCGTCGTCGAAATTTCATTTCTCTATATTTTTCTCTTACCTTTTGATGACTTCCAACATTACTTGTTTCGGTTATTGATAACTTCACGCCTACGTCTTCAAAAAAAATATAGTTATACATAAATAATAAAAACGTGTGTGTGTTTTTGGTATGTTGTCAAATAAAATTAATATATTTTGAGTATTCAAAATTTTTATTTACCCTTGGCGAATACCGTACTCTCTTCGTCACTTACAAATATTAAAATCCTTAGCTTCCTTTAACCAGCTCGTAGGAAGAATACCGTTATTAATTCTACGAAATTATAATTCGCTGGATAATCCTCTTTAAACAAACAGCGTGCCACGTGTTTGCAGGTCAGTACTCCGTGCCCTCGCGCTCGGCTCGCGTGATTGGACCGCGTAATGACTGTTTACCTAAACAACTGCAGCGTAGATACAGCCTCCGTACAAGCCTCGCTACAATAAAACGGCATCGCGTTAACAATACTGTTGATTCTAAACAGAGGTTTATGAATATTTCATAGCAGAAGTAACATTGGCAAAAAAAGCTCATAAATGTTTTAATCGCTTGGGATACAATTTCGAGACTACTATATATTTTTTCTGGACAAAAACCATAATATCTCTGGAGACTTCTTGTGATCAATGATAGTGATATGCTTCTCATTTCGAAATGGGTCCTAGGTTTTTACCTAGCTTATTCATCTGCCTTTATCGTAGCGTTCAACGAAAGCTATCTTTTCCTTATCATAATTAACGTACAATCTTATGATTTATGTTTATATAATTTTTATATGATTTGAAATTGTTTTTTTAATTGTGCCGTACAAACGGGTTCGGGAGCCCGCGGCACAGGGTCCCTGATTCTACGTGTCACATGTAACTAATATAATAT
>DWLR01000439.1:0-25788 GCA_018246295.1 Papilio alexanor hazarajatica
GATCACTGTAACACTTTTTATAAAGCATTGAATAAAGAGCAAAAAAGCGGAAGGGAGATATTTGACAACCTTATATATCAATTATATCTAGCTCTCTGGGTATCTGGGTATGCTTGAGTGCTTTTATTTTTTAAATATTAAAACTATTATAAATATAAGAATAGTATAGGCATTTGGAATTAATACAAAAACGTCAGTGATATATACATAATTATTTTAATTACTGGTCTACCTAATGTCAAGTTAGTTGCTTGTGAGTACCTGAAAGAACCCTAATAAATGACAATATTGATTGTTAGTGTATTAGTGATGATAACTAAACTTCCTGTTTGTGTTGTTTCTTTTATCATGTAAAGTTTATACCTAATTACTTGTAACAACTACTTATAAGTATTTACGCCTAACAATTTATAACAATTATAAAATATATAAATTAAAATAAAAAATTAAATAATTTGTAACCCAGAGGGACAGGCAGAAACTCACGTTTGAACACAGATTTGCCTCTAGAAATTACTCTTTTTTCACCTATCCCTTCAAAATACCCGAAACACCGAAACTTACCTTATACAATTTTAGTCAAAACAATAATCTTTTAAGTTATACTTTTGTTTTACTATACTATAAGTTAAGGACTGCATCTCGACGTCATTAATTTTTCCTGCTGAACCCAATTCTTACTGCCGCATTCGTATTACAGGATAGGAATATAATATCTTTGGTGTACAATGACCAGCCGCCTGCCACGGAACACCAGCCGGATATTCTGCAGTCTGTTGCTGAGATGTATTCAAAGAGTAAAAGAGGTACATATTTAGATACGGATCCTCCTGCCATATGGCTATTATGGTTAGCGTATGGTTACCATATGAATACAATGGTTACCGTATAATTATGGTTTATAAGTACCACGTGGTTATATTTGAGTAAAATTGTAATTGTAAAATTAAATTATATATTTTAAAGGTCAAATGAATCAAGCCGGCGTTAAAAAGTTCAAGAAATTCAAACTGGGCGATAAATATTACGATGATTACGATTTAGCTGAAATGTGTAAAATGCACTCGAAGTTCATGAAGTCTCGCGTTGAGAGCGGACATACGAAGGGGGTGATATTAGGGGATAAGTTTACCGCGCTGTGGCTGGTGCATTCCGTGCCGAGGTTTCCGCCATTACCTGACAGTAAGTAAATTTATTTTTATATCAAATTTTTTTTCTGCCATGCGCCTTTTGCTAACGACCCTTTTGATAAAATTTAAAAAAAGCAAGAAAAGATAAGGCTGTCTGTTCGCAATATCTTTAAGATGCTAAATTGCACGATCTACTTAATTTTAAGTGTCTTAGCGTTTATCACGGCCATAGCAAAATTTCCCAAAAAATTGAGTGTTTGCAAAATGAATTTCCCTAAATTTGCTCATCTTGAATCCGCCCATTTTGATTTAAATCTATCAATGATTTCCATTCTACCGCCAAATGATATTTTATAATATAAAATAATGATTTGTAATAGTTATTGCATTTGATATGAACGATGTATTCGGCTAATGAGATAACTATATCCATGGGACCATTTATAACCCTATGTCGTCTAGAATTCTACGCAGGATGTAATCCTAATAGGTCTATTAGGCATTTTTAATATGTTATGTATAGAAAAGTCAAAAACTCAATACCTGTCGTGGCGTAAGTAGAAATCTGTATAGATTTCCCCTTATTCTAAAGTTATATTGTTTTCTTTTCAGTTCATGGTCTCAATGTTTCATCATATAACTATCCAACTACGGGCACAAAATATGGACAATCATTCCTATGTGTCTCCGTTCAGACTTCAACATTAAATCAGATCGCAACCCAGCTAAAATACAATGAGCCTCTTATCGTGTACTACCACATGCCACAGGACTTTGACAGTGAACTCCCTAACTTAGTCGATGTGGTTCATAATAAAACGATCGACGCGTCACCTTGGTAAGTCACCTGCGCAGCAAGGATTGTATATATTCATTAGGGAAGTAAAAACATTATTAATTATAGGCAGATCACACTGTTTTGGAATGTTATGACTTAATTATATTAATATTGAGTGTTTGTTATATTACCGGCCCTTGTTACCTTTTTCACATATGATTATTGTGTCATGATTTAATAGAAACAACATATTGTATGTTCCTAAAATAACTAGTGTATAAGTAAACTTCGTAACGATTTATATTGGGCACAAACGTATACTTGAAACTAGTTTTTATGATATCCGGCTCGAAGGACCATATAAATGAAAATATTCATAAATTTAAAAATTTCGGTGATCGATTTTACATTTAGAGCATACAACAGCTGCCAATATTATGTGTGTATATTACACTTTTAGCGTAGTTTTGTTGTGTTTATAAAGTTATGAACAAACATTTGGTTTCATTTATTTATTAGGCGAATTCGTCAGGCTTTTTTTATTTTTAATTGCGATAGATTAATTTATGATGTTTCAGGTACCACATAGAAAGTTTCGAAACATTAGTGGGACGTAAGTTTCTGTCGTTCGCCAAAAGCGCGATGTTCAACGACGATCTGTACAGCGGTTTAGTTGCGGAGGTGCTGCAGTCAGATCTGCTAGTGGAGTCATGGACGAACGGGCCGGGCACACTGGATTCAGAGTGCACGAGGAATTTTCAGTAAGACCAAGTATACTAATATAATAGTAATAATAATATAATAGTAATAATAATATAATAGTAATAATAATATAATAGTAATAATAATAATAATAGTAGTAGTAATAGGGCATAATACTGAGTAAGAATGAAACATGTCTACTGCATCATATTGTAACAGCTCCAATTAAATCAATTATTACAAATGCCGTTAAGATGCGGTGTTTGGTAAGTCTTGATTCTGAATGATAGGATTAAAAACAGCTTTGCAAGGCAAAAGGTCGTTGTGATTAAACTTGAGAAAGGTATGCTTCTGTGTTTCGGCCACGTTAAAAGGACGAACGAAGAAATAATGTTGAACTATGTTGTGAAAGGGGAATGTCAGTGTTGGGAGGGGACGTCTTGAAGGAATATAATTTGTTTATAGATATCCGTTAGCTCACGCTTCTTTTCTGGGTTTCGAACATATGCATTTTTGATGTGAAACGTCTATTGGCGTGCCTTAACAGTGTAATCTACCGTTCGTTGTGACGGCGAACGAAATGACGCTCTCTTATGGCGTCACGTCCCTTCTACCCCTAAAGAAATTAGATTGATTTAATTTGCGAAATTTTCCTTTTTTATTACATTACTAAATATTTTAATGCTTTGTAATTAGGAATTGGAAACTTCACGGAAACGTATCAAATCAGCCAAGCGTCCAGTGACTGCTAATTTGTTTTTGTGTAGAGTGCGTAACATTGAGCGGCTGAAGTTCCCGATCGCCAAAATGTCGTTCACGTCGCACAACGACCACTCGAAGTGGGCGGTGGCGGTCGCGCACAAAATGCACAACAGCCAGGACACCAAGGTCGCCGACTACTGGGTCTGCGTCGGCGATATCAACAGAGCGGTAAGCATAAGCATTACATTCCTCACGACTACAGTCAATCAGCTTGCTCGAACAGCACTCACCAGATTAGTTAGCCAAACGTCATCGAAACAGATAAAAAGTCAAATAGTCGATAAGTTATTTTAATCGAAGTTTGGATATAATTGAAGAAAAAAAAACATATATTCAAGTTCAGAATACTCTTGAATTTTTCTTATAGAAGTTCAGATAAAGAAACAAAAAAGGGGATTTCAAAATTAATTCGCATTTATATTTAACAATATTCGGCGGTCCGAGTAAACCACATGTGTCACCGAACGGTTGTGAATTTCATCGGTTAGTCCGATTATAAACTCACAAAATTCACAATTGATCGATGACATTTTGTTGGAATAATCAAGCACAACATAAGCACGTGAAGTTTTGTGATGACCTTATGTAGAATGGGAGGAAATAGATGAAAGAAGGAAAGGGGACGGAGCGAAATGTCTCCTCTCCTAATTGAAGACTGGGAATATATGGGTATTATTGAATATATTATGTAGATAATATCTTCATCATCATTAACTTTAAGTACTGTTCCGTTCTTGTTGGTGGAGTAACTTAATTACTCCCTGGATTGTGCCTTTCTTTAGACCTTCTGATAAAAAACAAACGTCTACCTTATCTTTTCTTTGTTGCATGAACAATCTCCTCAGCCTTCCTCTCTTTTTACTTTATTCTGTTTCGCGTTCTATATGGTTAAAAAGATTGTCGTGTCGTATCTAATATAAAAATCGTATAATAGATAGATTGCGCCAAATGAACGTATCTATTATCTCTGTCTACCCTTCTGGATAGCGGGCGTGGGTGTTATGTTTATATAAAATAATATGATAGTTTTATTTGTCCAGCTGCCCCAGGAGTCCCGGGGCGGCGGCACGGTGTGCACGTCGGGCCCCATCCTGTGGGGCAACTTCGCGCACCTCATCGAGTCCGTGCAGACATGCAACTAGTGTAGATACATCGCCTGATGAGGACTAATCGTGTCAAAGTCTCTCACTAAGTCTCAGTGTAAATATCTCTTGTGCCACTCTGTTTCTGTTAAGGCGAGGGCTTAGAACAACTGGAGTTATTTGTACCGATTTTGTATCTATTGGATTTCTATTAAAGCCTTTTTTTATTTTACCGTAATCAGTATACCATTTCGGAACATATTTTAGACATGTCCCAAAGGGTGTAAATAACACACAGGCATGTCGTCCGATGTATTTGCGTCATGAAAATCAATAGAGTTTTCAGAATCAAACTTTATTTAGATATAATTTTTTTTTTGTTATTGTTCATAGACTTGTGTTACACAAGGGTAAAAGTTATATAGGTTTTTAGTATTTGAAGATGTATTTTTTATTGAAGATAGAAAAACAGAAAATACTAGTAATTTCGATGAGTAATTAAATATTAATATTTAGTATAAAGTAATTATTACTGGAATATTTACCAAAGTAAGCAGTAATAATAAAAAGATACAACCACAATAAAATTTTAAAACAACTTGAATTGTATTTGAATGTATTTTTACTATTAACTAACAATCCTATATTATCAAAAAGGGTCTTAGTGTATTTAATTTTTAATTAAGATATTTTTTGTTATTTATTATGTGCGTCAAACAAATCGTTGAATGAAATCTTAGAAAGAAACTATTAGTGTTCCTTTATATTTAGACTTCAAAAACACTCTCGCCTTAAATGTTTAATATTCTAGCTTTAGTACAATACGTTACGATATAGTTCGTGCGGAGAAGTGTCACGATACTTTATGTGTGTTTGAAGAATTTTTCCATTTAAATATTTTTTATTATTACTACACTTTTCCGTGCTCACTTTTGTATGTGTATATTTTGTAAACGATTTTTTTTTATGTATTTTATTGCTTTATTTTTTATCATTACTTGTAATATAAGGAATGTTTTGAAAGAGCGATGTATTTTTTTAACAGTTTTGTTTTCAGGTGCCACTCATACCGAATAGAATTTGAGATTTGATATTTTGTATTTCATTTATTCGGTTTCTTTTTCACTGGGGATAGAAACGCGTGTTGTTGCGATACGTAACAATTGTGGAACAGAATAAAATGAATACAGTGAACTCCCAGAGTTAATAAATATAAAAGTATATATTGAATAAGAGGATCCAGTAATTGAGTTGGTTCCTTTTAATTAGCATATACAAAAGGTGTTCCCTTCCCTAAGTTCCTAACCTTACCTTTTTGCGCACTTAAATATTTTTTTATTCCTTGCATATTAAACTGAAGTCTTTACACACGACCTGAGCAATAGTTTTTATATATGTGCAGAGTAAATAAATTCATGGGATTTTATGAAACGTCGTAAAAATCAAAATAAAACAATAAAACTCGCCAGTAGCCATGTCACTGACGATTACTCAATTTCTTAGTCAACAATGTGTTTAATTCTATTTATGTTTTTTACCATCGTTCATGGATATTCCGTTCCGTTGGATCGTATTCGAGGCTGGAATTATTTAAATCTCCACTGCCGAGATAACGAAAATAGACCAGTTGGATGGTAATAATTATTTAATGTTTTGCTATATTTATTCTACTTTTTTTTGAGGCAAAAGAGCAACTGGTTCATCTGATGTTTGGGGACTACCCATCAACTTCTAACGACACCCCAGTATTTTGTTTAGGAAAGAGAGGATAGTAGATAAGTTAAAAAAGAAGAGAGAGACGAGTGACGTCTTACACTTCAGGAAAATACCAAAAGGCTCATAACTTTTTTTTAAATTAATAGTTTATTATTATATGTGCGTACAGCCAATGATTGCAATAACAATTAATATCAGATGGGATTGCAGTAAGTACTATATTCTTCGCTATAAACATTTTGGAAACTATGTATAATATTTTGTACACAGGTGGTATATTTACAAGCCTCCGAGTGACGTTGCGCCGTACTTAGAGTCCGGTCGTAATTTCACTTACATAACTTCAATAAACGCGGGCCGATGGCAACCCTCTAACAAGTACATAACTGCCAATTCCATGTTACAACACACGTTATCACCTATCTATAGGGTGAATATTTTTTTAAAGTATTTTATAAAGTAGACGTAGTAGTATAGAAGTGGTTCACGGATGTCATGTGGAAGATCATCTTCC
Source organism: Papilio alexanor hazarajatica (assembly GCA_018246295.1). NCBI lineage: Eukaryota > Metazoa > Arthropoda > Insecta > Lepidoptera > Papilionidae > Papilio > Papilio alexanor. Next base: position 6,685 of record DWLR01000439.1, read on the forward strand.
ACGTGATATCCGTGAGTCAGTCACTTGAAATTTTTAAATCTAAGCTGCATAGCCATCTCCTGAACAAAGTCACTCGCTGACTTGAATATTTTCCTTATTTCATATGTATGTCAGTATATTTGTGTATGTATTGCTGTATTTATGTATATATTTAAAATATAAACAATTCTTGCTCTTATTTATTTATTTTTGACTTTTCTTGTTACCCTGCTATTTATTTTTATTTCAACTCTCCTGTCTTACTGGGTCGCCTGGCAGAAATCGCTCACAGCGACAAGGCCGCCCTTGCCCACATTTAGATATAAATCTTAGAATTAGTCAATTATTATAACCCTGTTATGTGAGCAATAAAGAGTTTATAAATAAATAAATAGAGAAAACGGATTATATGATGAAAATAATTTGTCACCGACTTAAAAAAAAAGGAAGAGGTTCTCAATTCGCTTGTATATTTTATGTTTGTTCCCGCAGAACTTTGTCTTTTATGAACCGATTTAATTTGTTTTTGTTGGAAAAGAATATGTGCAAGTGGGCCACATTTAATTTTGAATGTCACTGAACTTTGTGTTTCGAAGATATACCAAAAATTGACATATTGGTAGACCTATGACAAACCCTGTTTGGTTTTAATGGATTTGTAATGAGACGTATCGTAGCTATAAATACAATAAGAAATATACGAATTTGAGGCCAGTTTCGTTTTTGTTTAAAAAAAAAGTTGAAAGATTATTATAGGAAAGAATGAGAAGACTAGATATTCGTACATCTCCTGTTTAGCCAACAGTTTGTTACTATTAAACTTAAGTTATAGTCCTAAGTCGTACCGTCAGTCATAAAATTGACCTATAGAAAAAATCAATTTAGGGAATGCTGCGATCTGAAAAATATTGATTTAACAGGTTGTGTATTGAAATATATAATGTAACAATAGCCGTACCGTATTTGTGAGGTTATTTCTTTTATTCAAATAAATTATTTTTTAGAATGATTTCAATGAAAAAGTATCCTATCACTTATCTAATGTTATTCGAATGTAAGGACTCATACGCACTATAAGGGCTCTTAGTTTGTCTTTCGCGTAAGATTGTAAAGCGTAGTGCATAAGTTATTATAATTTTATGTTGTAGCCGACGTACACAGATTATCTAGCGGTTGCGGTGTACGAGCCGCGCTCGACGTCGGAGGCCCGCGGCGTGCTGCTGGCCGACGAGCTCGGCGGCGTCTGGATAGGACACACCGTGCCCGGCTTAATTGACGCGGAAGGTCATAAATACACCATTACCTTTACTAATCTAATACAGGGAAAAGTTTTGATTGTTCCCAATAACTCAAAAATTACGTTCTAAACCCATTTTAAGAATTCGGACGAGTATTTTTTATTGGTCTATTTACACAAGCGAAGCCGGGGTGGGTTTCTAGTTTTTTTTTAATATTTTTTTTTATTAAAATGTGGGGATTTACCTTTTTATCTACTTAGTAGTAAACCAAAGAAGGTAAGTTCTAATTTTAATATTGTAATTCAAGCTTTACCGTATTCGGCATAGGTAAAAAAAATTAAATCAACAGTTTGATTATATTTGAAAAGTATTATGACATCTAGGATTTACGCATATGGTGCGATTATCAATTTTACTAGATATAGCAGCCTTCTGACGTTAAGTAAAAAAGGATTAAATTAGTTCTTGACGGCAGTGACTGTTTGCAATAAGAGGTGTTATGGTTTCTGGAAGGCAGATGACAGTGTTGTGTATAACTTGTTGATGTTTTATCTTTGCACAGATGATCGTCCGACGTTCCCGGACAGTGAGAGAGCGAATGGGCACCTACTGATGTGCTTGTCTATCGATCTATTAGCGATTAACGAGATCGCATCAGCACTGCACGTCGCCGCGCCGAACTTCACATACCTTAAAATACCGAAAAGAATGCGCGAATTGTTGCCGATGTGGAATTTTGGGAAAAATACGAACTCAAAAGAGTATGATTTTATCTTAAAAGCTTCTAAGAAATAATAACATATCATCGACGAAATCAAAGATTTTATCTTTGGACTTTTTACCATTCCAACTAAGATTAAACACTCCTGCTGGAATATGGGAAGCGAAAATAGTCGAATGGTGGGATTCTAACCCTCGACCTCATGATCGGCAGTACGTACCTACCCTAAACAGGCTATTGAATTGATAAGTATTTGCTTTTATATCGGAAAGAAATAATTTTATAAGCTTCATTGTTGTTGTATGTTGTTTTATTCCATTCTCTTATATTGGTAAGGAAATGGAAAGCGAAAAAGTCTTTCTTCCTAGCACTTGCGTGAAAAGTTTTAGTGCCTTAAAGGTAATCTGTTAATAAAAAATTAATAGTTTCAATCGAATCATTTTGCTTGCTTTAATAAGCACCTTACAGATTACGATTTTGGCCATACTACGACTTTTATATTTAATTGCTTACTTAATTTTCTATCAAATGCAGGACAGCTATTAAATTATGACTATTATTGTTGGTAGTAAACAGACGAAAAAAGTGATTTTTTCGACAAATTCAGAACATTTGAATGTGGAAATATTAGTGCGTCCTCCCACGAACGACAACTCTTTATACGAGGAGTTCGCCGCTTCGAAGGAGCTCGTTCTGGACGTTTACAATCCGACGGACAGCGAATACCTGGTTTCTGTGTGTGCACAAAATTACAGGTATAAAATAATAGGTAGTATACAATGTACAGGATTTGCAATATGGACTTATATTTAATATGTAAATATTTTTTGGACTTTGGAACACTTCCCGGTATTTGTGATCCCCGGAGTCCATCCACAGCGTGTGACGATTTTATTTATTTTTAACTATTCATATAAAAAAAATACGCCCAACCATCAAATTTGACCTTCCTACAATACCTTAAAGATCAATAAATAATTTTCATTTTCTAATTAATTATAATACAGATGTTTTAGACTTTTTTCTAAACTACTATTACTATACAATTTTTTTTCATTGTCATTTTTTTACTGTTAAAATTGTAGCGTACGTAACATAGAAACAATATCACTGAAGTTGCAAGAGTCAGTGCAGTACTTGGGTGATAAGACTGACCGCACAAGGTTCGCAGTGAGCACCGCCGCGCCCTGGCAGAAGATGGAGTCCTGGCCGCCGCAGTACTGGACCTGCATCAGCAACCTGGATAAAGAGGATAAGGCCAGAAAAGGTGGACTGATCACATGCGTCGACGATTATGCTGTGTGGTTGACGTTTGATAACTTCAAAGTGAAAGAACCGGAGTGTTAAACTAAAAATTATGTAAGATAATATTCAAAATATATTGTAAAATAACCTCTTGTTTACAAAAAAATGTATTCAGTGTCCATCACTGAAGGACAAATAGAAGGTTAACATATAGTCAAACTACTTGAAAATTCGACTTTTATGACATGAAGTTTGTTAAGAAATAAAATTCACCTTTGATTTTTTTGCCTTTTACGCAAACACGGAACATTTGAAGAAGTGAGTATTAGTTTTGATTACATTTAGATATAAAGAGATTTTATTCTGGGAAGAGAAAAAAATACACAATTTTTAAAAGATACATTTTATACAACACAAAAATTATTTACATATCATTGTGACACGATATCTTTAATATAGACCCACAGTTAACAGCAGTTCAGCTAGCATACCAACAAACTCCGACATATTATATATTGACTTAAGTACTGATTTTATTGGATCTGTTGTTAAAATCGAGTTTAACGTACCGCTCCCCAGAAAATCCAATAATAACCCATTTATTATAAAAATTGGCACGTCGCGCTCTTACATGCTAATTTTAACAAAAAAAAGCAATTAATAATTTTTTTCGTTGTTAAATGACAAATTATGTCCATCACCATTCGTGAGAATGATCGTTGAGAAAGATACTATGAAATTACATTAAAACAATTACCATCGTATAAATATTTTTTTAATGATTAGTAATTTGTTAGTACCTTTTATTGTTTGGCACAATACCTCCACTGTCCCCGTGCCTTCGACTAACAAGGGATCAGCGGGTCGAAAAAATCATAGAATACAAAACGAAGCGTTTATAAATTGAACAGATTATACAAAATAATAATGAAAATGAGTATATGAAATCAGGTATGCTATTAAAAAAATAATTAATTTAATCATTTATTTTTAATAATTTAATCATTTTAATTTCCGGTTTAATATGTAACTCATGGATTTTACTGTACGCAAAACAAAATAAAATTTCTTTGGATAAGTGTGCCTACTTCATTTATCGTGTTATTCTAATTATGCTTACTTTATAATAACTAATTAATTGTCCGATAAAAATAAAGTGTCTGGATTATATAATTTAGTGCATATTGCGGGATTGAATGTGTATTCAACATATTAAATATATTTTTACTCGTTCATATAAAAAGAGGAATTTCGTCAATCTAATAAAAAGTAAAGTGGGCGTAGCTCTGTTTTATTTTGTTCTTACGATCACTTTTTTATTTTCACACATTTCCGTATAACAACTAACTGTCAACGGGTCCTCCTTTATTTTCAGGAATTTAAAATACTGTTATCGTGCTTCTCCTTGCTTCATTGAAATGGTCGGTTCATTGAAGTGCTAAAGTTTTTAACGTGCAGACTATTTAAAATGATTGAATGATAAAAAAAAATCTAGGTTATAATTTTTATTAAACAAGTACTCCGAATATATGAAAACAAATATTGAAAACGTTGCTATAAATTCTGAAAATATATAAAATTATTCCTTATCCATTAATTTTAGACATAAATATTGGTAAAATATTTTAAAAGTATGAATATTACTATATTATAAACACGACCATCTTTGCAATAATAGTTGAACCACGAGACTATATTTCTAATTAAAACTTTCTTTGAAGTTAATTCGTACAGGACAGAGCTACGCCCGACCAATCTGTTTAGTGTGCAACCCTCAAGGAGGGCATCCTTGTAAACCACGAGTCCTGTTTCACTTTCAAGTAGTAAGAATCCTTGGGCGCAGGCGTCGTCAATGCATCTTCTAGCAGCTTGAGCGCTGCAGTCGGCAGCACCTTAGCGCTGTACTCCGCCGCCTCGCCCGGCATCGTGACCGCGCAGCTAGCGGTTACAGCGCTTACGTCAGAGCTTGGCGTTTCTGGTCGACTGAAATTTAACAGGAAATTCTTAGTGCGATTTGACAAGATGAAAAGGCCTCGAAAGTTTATTATTATATGGAAAAGGGAGCTAAACGAGCAACATCATTTTATTTTTAAGGAAAACCAACAGCTTTTAAGCTATTTATAGTTTCTCATCGATAAATATTAATAATTCATAATTCGCCGTAAAAGAAAAAACATGCAAAAAGGTAACAGTATAACTTAAAGAGAAATAAAATACAATTTAATGTTAATAATATTAATGTTAATATTATGGGTAATCCCCATGTCATTTCAATATTTATTATCTAACAACAAATGTTGTTAGGTTACGAAAAATTGCCGACTTATCTGTCTTGCAGAAATGAGACTAGTATTAAACCGGTCCAGTCATTTGATGAGTGTCCACTGTTGCGCGTGAACAATCTTAGTTTAGCGAATTTGTGTATCACTTAACCAGTCTAAGTTAGGAAACGGTAAGGGACAATGAATAAGAAAAGAACAAGGATGGGATGCAACACAGAAAGTATCCACATATTGAATGGAATAAGGGATAAGTCGAAATGTCCGAAATTTTTCCGGACGTTGTATGGCCGTGTCTCAAGATGCTCACCTCGCTGGCTGGCTGGGTGCAGTCAACTGCGCTGGCGGCGCGTACACCTCCAATGCGGAGAGATCTGGCGCGTGCAGCAGCACGACGCGTACGCCGCGCGCGCGCAGCGTGCTCCGCAGCGCGTGCGCCGCGCCCCACGTGCCCCAGCGCGCCGCCGCGCACACGGCGACACTCTCGCTCGCTTCTAGTGTCGACTGTGATAGGCTCTCACACGCAGTGTCCGATGTCAACCCTATAACGATTAAAGTTACAATTTAAATTATAAATACACAGTCCGAACGATCTCAAAGTTCCTTAGTTTAGTGCAGAATCAGTCAGACGATGGGATAACGTCGAACAAGTTCTTAAAAGTATTGGATCAAAACTTTATGGAAAACCCAGGATCACCCGCTGCTGTATAGCATCAGATGATGATAATACAGGAGCAGACCACAAGCAAAATGATGTTTTTGAATTCTTGAATTTACAACAATAAAGAAGAACGAGGTCATCATTCTATATCCAATTACAGCCAAGCTTTTGCTTTTTATTTTCTAAAACAGAAATATAACATTTGGAACTCATTTCTTTGTGTAATAAATTGACATACCGATGTAAAACAGTCGTCCTGCATGCGGATGGTCAGCTGCAGCGGCTGCCAATAGCGGCGCGAAAGAGCGCGCGACGCGCAGCGCGCCCAGCACGTTGCCGCGCAGCGCCGCCTCCCAGCGCGCCGCGCCGCGCCCGCCGCACCCCGCAGTGTTGATTACCGCCCATACGCCTGTAAAAATATAAACCAAAATAAGTACAAACATTTATATAAAAATAACAGTTGTAGAGCTAGCAGCAGTAATTGCACTAATCGACCGACTAGACCCACGGAAAGTACCACGACCTCAAAGAATACAATCGTGAATTAAAAAATCTCTGGTTCTTTTTCCGGGTTTCGTCGAATGAGTGAGGTGCCGATTATCATATTCACCTATCCATTTCCTCTCATTTTCCTTATCCAAAAATAAAGACCAGCAACACATCTCTAATATTTGCCAGTTGCGGATGTCGATGGGCCGCGGTGATCGTTCGTTTGCCGCTTTTTGGTATTTAAATATATTCATATATAATATGTATTTCGTATATACATAATACTTTTTATAGTGTCAGACAAGCCATAAAGACAAAAACGTTACATAATCTTTGACACATGAACCCTTTTTTAACCTTTGAGGTAAGGCTATGTTTTAACGAGCTGCCATCTATGGTTAATACAAACATTTACTATGCGCTACGATAAGTACGATTTTCATCCAATAGATGGCAATAGGTGTGGCCACGCAAAATTGAAAATGAACATGATGACGAAATAATTAATTAAAACAAAAGAATAATTGCATGATAAATCTTATATAATAAAATTAAATTAAATTATAAATAAAACTGTAATCAAAAATATTGAATACGTCCGAGAATTTTGCTCTTACTGAACGAGCACTGCTGGTGTAGTGGTATCATGCAAGATTCCCATTCTTGCGACCCGGGTTCGATTCCCGGGCAGTGCATCTTTTTTTTTTTTGGTGAACCTTTTAATTTTTTAATATTTAAGATTTAAAAATTTAAAGTAATTATTACAACATTTAAAATATAAAATATGACTACATCTAATTCTAATATCTGACAGACAAACAGCGAGACCGTGTACCATGTTCTCCAGCTGGTAGATGCTGTGCTGTGGCCCTAGCCGCCTCCTCCAACAGATCTTCACGCGCTACGTCCAGTTCGAACGTAGCCAGCCTAGGCGGCGGCTGGTCCTCGGGCGTAGCGGCCACATGCGCCTGCAGCCAAGACTCCGCCAGACGAGCGCCCAGGCCTCCAGAGCGGCAGCCGGCGATGACACGCCAACCTCGATCGCTCAAGTATGTCGCTATCTGTAATGAGAAGAAATACAAGGCGATGATATATCATGTTTTTAATAACTTGAGTATTTTTTATTTATTTTTTTCATGGTGGGAAAATGCCTAGCGCTTACTTACTCTCTCTGGGGGGTGAGAGACAAGTTTTGTCCGGCTTGCATCAAGTTAAACCCCACGGCAGCCTCCAACAGCGATGGCGAGGGGTCACGGGATCTCCATTAGGAACGCAATCGCGGAACTTGGGTACTAAGGCCCGTAAACTAGATAGGCAAATTTTAATTGGTTACGGGTTTGGCGTAGTTTCTATTAACTTCAATAGATAAACGCTCGTTGTTTATAGGTTATATAGTTATCATGTTTGCATATGATGGGTTCGTAAGATAAAGTTTAATTTTATTAAATTATACCCATTATAATTTATTTTACATATGTGAAATGCATGAAACGATGACATAATACAGGTTTGTAACTTCAATTCGGAATTTCACATATTAATTAAGCTTTTCGCAAATCAAATTAGGACACATGCACTTCATAATTAGCTTTTTAAAATTGAATTTGGAAGTTTATCTATCAAATTGACATGGGAACGTCCGAATTTAATATGCTAAAAGTCAAATTTCGAGTTAAAATTCTTTATAGTTCTAGTCTAATTTCATGTAATATGTTTTCGATGGGTAAATTATATATAATAACAATTTAATTAAATATCACATTGTTATGAGTTTATCGAAAAATGAGCCTAATATGCAAATCACTAGGCCGACGCCTACATTATAATTATGATTTAAATTATAATAATTATTGTTTCAAAATCACATTCATCATTTATTGCCATACAATTTTTGCTTAGTTCGGCATTTCGATATGTTAATAGAATGTATTTTATAATCGATAGGAAAGTGTACACATATTTATTATTGGCACTTCGTGTATAGAATGATGTGGCTACACGTCTAACGAAATGTACCTAAAGTTGTTTTAAGGATATTTTGTTATCGATAGACGACCGTCAAAGTCAACTTTATTTTCGCATTTAAAAACAGGAATGCAAGAATGTCATTTATGCAAGCATATCAATGAAGCAAACGAGAAATACATAGTTGACAAAACTTGCACAATATAATTCGAGTTTTGAAGTTTACGTCCAGGCGCTATTGATATGGTGTAGGTTATATACAAAGTTAAGGGCTTTGAGTACGACGGTTAATCAGCTTTCCACCCACGGGCATTAGATTTGTGACAGGCATGACCTGACTGCGCAATATGTATTGTATTGTGCTGCTTATCTTTGAATACAATATTGCGTCAAAAAGACAAAGGCATAAGTCATTTCATTTTATTCGAATAGTATATTGAATAGTGTTAAGGGACTTAAAAAATGTTCGCTAAGATTGAAGAGTCTAAGGAAGGAGTGGAACAAGTTTTAAGCATCAGTTTTGACGTAATATCAAAATTATTAACGCTAATCTAGTGCGTATCTTTCGATCTCATTTCCAAGTGATATTATGGTCAAGCACTTTTTTCTAATTAAAAAAATATAGGATGATAAGTATTCAGCATCATATATTACAATAGTTGTTATTGCCAGTATTAAGATTGTTGGATAACTGTAAGCAAAGAGCAATGTCCTAGAAGAAGACCAGCACAGACTTAGCGCTTTACACTGAGCATACTATTATAGATGAACCGTATGCTCATTTACAACAAAGTGTAGTATACCTGTAAGCCAAGAGCAGTGTCCACTGAGGTGACGAGCACAGTCTTAGCGCTGTCGGTGGGCAGCACTTCAGCGACGCGCACCTTCCGCAGCAGGTAGAGCAGGAGCGCGCCCACGATGCAGCAGAGAGCTGCCAGCTGCAGCCCCAGCGACAGCCACGTTAGAGGGTCCATCCTTCACTGCGCGAACATTCTTTCAAGCTTGGTCTGTAATAGAAATGTTTAAGGTAAACCAAGCGAAGCAAAATCAAATCAACATGAAACTCATTAAAGTGAAGCTCCCACTCATGTTTCACCTTCCCGCGTACGGCTCACCTCGAAAGGCGAGCAAAGAGACTGTACAATGTTCATTAGATTCGTTAGATTATTTCTCGACGAAAGCTTTTTCGTACACTGTAGCGTATACAAAGATGCTGTAACATCATCGGATTGTCGTCATTTTTAAATCTTGTTTTTTAAAACTGACTTCGATTGAAACCTGAAAATGATCAAACTGTATTCATGACAATACACGTGCTGTTAAAAAGTTACAACAAATTAGTAACCAAAAAGTTTAAAATTAGTAACTAAAAATACAAAGTAATAGAACTGCAGACTACTTAAATATCGTTATATGTATTCTCGTGTAGAGTTAACAGTGTGGGAGTTAAGTTACCGCATATTGGTTGTCATTGACAGCGCGTCCAGTGCGGATGCAGTTCGATATACATTGTGAACAATGCTTGGGTGTTGTTATTGTTTGAGTATTGGTTCCGGCGATCTATCTCCCACACTGTGTAGCGTTAGCGAGGCAGACACGTGGTGGTAAAGCAGAGTCGGACTAGAATGATAAAATAGGGTGCTTTTAAGGGTGAGCAAAAACTTTAGTCCGTTAAATTTATCTACACTTTAAAGACGAAGGCAATGTGAGCAACTTATTATATATACGTTATTTTGAAAGTTTGATTTGAGATTTTGTACTATTACCTCTGCAAAATATACTAATTATCGTATATTATGGATTTCTTTCGTGAAATACGGCTTTTTTTTAAATATTTTTTTTCTGAAAATAACTTTATCGATATAAAAGATTTTATCAAAAAATATCGTAGCAGTAAACGTTTATTTCTACATAATTTCATTTATATTATCAAAAAAGGACTAAAGAAATTGAAAAATTGAATTTTAAAATTGATTTAAAAAAAACAAAGGCTTTTCCTTTTAAGGGTTAAGTAATTTTTTATTCTTATTAATGAAAATAATTATTTCTCGTTATTTATTCCCTTTTATGATTTCTCATATAAAATTTCTTGCTACCAAGTTCGACCCTGTCTCTAAGATTTATACACAATACTCAAGGGGCTTGAATAAACGTCTTTTTGAACGTTTAAACAGCTATTATTCTGAAGTCGGACATTCCCGTATATGTTGTACGGAAATATTTCTGTGTCTTTTATCATAAAATGGATGTTTATCATAATGAAATAAATGGGAGATTCTGTATATAATTTTTATGTTTAATGTAGCTAACGTTTCCTAAAATTACCAAATGATTACAAAGGACTTTATTATAGAGAATTATTCAACAATTTAACTACGTTTAGTTCGAATAAAAATGAAATCTGTGTCCATTTTTAGACAGTGGTTTCTTCAAGGTTTTTATTACAAACACGGAACGAACTCGTATAGTTTCTTTAAAGTTTCCTTGACCAAAACAAAAATAAGTAATTTATTATTGAAATCGAACATTTGTTATGTTCACTAAGTTAGGATTTGTAAATCAATAAAATACTTAAATATTCACGATGGAATCTATACTAATTATAAAGGGATTGAAATATTTGTTTATGAGATGTAAACTCTAACACTACTGGACCGATTTTTATAGTTCTTTCACCTTTAGAAATCCTCATTATCTCGGAGTAGCGTTGGTTATTTTTTGCACGACTGACATCATTGGGTTTAACGTTTTCGCGAATATGTATGCGTGTCCGTTCCATTGAGACCGCCTATAGCCTAAACGGCTTGGCCGATTTTGAAGAGTGAGGTGTAAAACGATTCGTCTCCTTCCCTGGATTATCATACATATCATACGTGGATTATTATACCTAGATCATCATAGAGGTAAAGACGATTAGTTTGAATGGTTTTTTAAATTAACTATTGCTTATTTCTATTTCAGTTTGTAAGATATGGAAAACCAAAAGCTGTTAAGCTATACGTTCTCACGAATAAATTATTACGCTATATTAAAAACAATCAAGTGACGCTGAGTTCTTTTTACAATACTCCTAACCTTCAAAGGTTTGCCTTAAATAACTCCCGGAGCACACAATTCACTTACCGATACGTGAAACACAATAGACGGGTACATTCCTGGAATCCCCTTGTGTCGTTATTGTCAATAAATACCCTAGCGCATTGAACGTCTGTTGAGAAACGTCGGTTTGCTTTTTCCCATAACACGACCTTGCCTTACGTTCAATGAGAGTAATCGTTTGTTTAAGAATCGGAACAATATTTTACAAATTTATTGCGTTAAAAGAATGCGTGTTTACGTTTACATTTAACTCAAAAAGAATAGTTTAGAAAGAAATAAGATTTTGATGATAAACAAGTATTAAAAAAAAATTAATGCAGTGTCAAATAATAGCCGTCAATAAAGGTTAAATTTATGACATACTAATGATATATACTATTTGGTAACTTTTTTATTTTTCATTATTTTCATATATAGATAACATTTCATAAGAGTACTTTTGTCATTAATATTGTTGCGTATAGTTTCATAGCACATTTACAAACGTAAACTATTCTTGGCGCATTCGACTCAATTCATTTTATGTTTTGGCACTACACTCGCGTTCAAAGACAACGTATTTCGATTCTATTATTTGTACTGATTTTGTAAAAAAAAACAAATTGAGAGCTAAAAATACGTAATAGGTAAAAAAAAAATTAATAGAGGAAGTAGCTGTAGCTATAGTCTTATACAGTTCTGGTCATTATTCGGGTATACTTTGACTGATTTTTTTAGAAAGTGACACATTTTTTTTTTTTATTTACACTTTGTAGCAAAATTTAACCAAATGTTAAAGTGTACTGTACAACTGTTAAAGTGTAGTGTACTGTTTGGGTGTTTTAGGACAAACCGTGTGGACAAAGCGATTTACGCTTAAATTCTATAGACTTAGGAGCTTATTTAAATAATATTAATTAACACGCAATACAAATATTGTTTTAGTAAACAAAAGACACTTGATACTTTTATGACATCAAGTGTTAAGTTTTATTGATAAGTGGTATCACCACCATCACAGCCTATGAACGTCCATCGCTAGACATAAGCCTCCCCCATTGAACGCATCATTGGAGGAAATGTGCCATTATCGGCACGCTTGGCAAGCGGGTTGGCGATCGCAGTGTGTTCCACCGTACTAAGAAAAGGACGCTGCTGCCCGTCCACCGATGGTCTTTACATCCAGACACAAGACAGTCATGTTCATGCACACAAATGTTTGTCCCAGGTTGAAATCGAACCCACGACCTGTGGCTTGAGAGGCAAGTATCCTACCACTGCGACAACCGGTCGATAAGTGGTATAAATTTATTTAATTTGTTTCGTTACCACAACAAAAGATTAATGATTTCAATAAAACCACAGCAATTCAAGAGCCGCTTACAATTGGATCACGATTTCTCTGATATAATTATATATATTGATATTTTCTCGGGTAAAAGTTGTTTTCATAAGAAATAACTTGTTTAAATTTAAAACAAATTTAATAATGTTGTAAAGTATAATTATTTTGATTTATTTTATCAACTGAAAGATTCATAATTGTTTGTATATTAATAATGAAATACATAAGTTGTATAATTTATTCTACAATTAAACTTATGCCAAACGGAATCTTGTTTTCTTTATCTTTTTAAAATACAATTCCCCAATAACAGAGAAGTTCACAGCTTTTCTTAATACAAGTGATTTCTAAAGAAGTTGCCACCAACTTATAAAACTAAAAAAAAATGTGCGTACAAATTCAAGAAAGGAAAGAGATCCGAACGCGACATGAAAATATTTGCGTTGGTACAATAATAAAAAGTTCATCTGTTTGTATTATGTCACCGGTGGCCGGGTATCCACGGCACAACTGGTGAATTCCGCGAAAGAACGTTCTTTAAAAATGATTCCGGTTGTGCAACTTCTGGCCGGTTTGTTTTGTAATGAAGAAAAATGTTACGATAACCTATTCAAATTTAATTTAAGTGTTAAATTTAAAGTGTCATATATTATTGAAGAAAAAAAAATACTTAAGAAATTTATTTATTAACGCACACCCAAAACATGTAACGTAAAATTTGTAATACGACTTTTTTATTATATAGGCTGAGCACTTAGCCTATTTTTGTAGAAATTCCTTTCATAATCCGTTTAATTACATAGTAAGTATATAACAAAATTTACATGGTTGATACTTTGGAACACCATCGTCAACTCAACAAATTACTCCCTATTACCTCCCTATTACAACTCAACAAATTTACTCCCTATCCTTACTCCTAATTGTCTTTACATAGAATTTTCAAAGTTAAAACGACAATAAAAAATAAATTTAATCGAAAATAACAGGTATGATTTCGTCTTTAATTTTTTTCTCCTTTTACTTTTAAAAGCTGAGGTCTTGTTTCTGGCACGCGAGCTTATTTCCCGAAACAATTCCTCGACAGCTGTTCTGGATTTTTCTTTTCATTTGATATCGACTCGAAAGATGTTCGGAATTTATTTCATTCGCGTAGAGGGCGTCATAAAAAAAATTATAATGGTAAATCATAACAGTGGAAGGGGATCGCTTAATAATATAAGGAGTTTAAAATAAACCAATAATATTTTTCAACCTTGAAGATAAGATAGAAAAGTTTAATGGTTCTGCGTTTCATCTGTTCAGTGAGGTAAGGGATTAACCTCCCTTACTTCACTCTCACTCTTTCTACCCAAGTCTCTCTCTTTTCCTTGTCTACAATCTGGTAACGCATCCACATCTCATTTAAATGTTGCTGATGTCTTTGGATAGAGACGACCCGCTTTCTTGTTCTTCCATAAAAATACTCTAGTTTATGTCAGCAATATCGTGGCGCGGGCGGATGATTAAAAAAATATTGTCACTCACTTTGTGGCCGTCCTACTAGTACTGACTTAGTGCATTGCGGACGGTCGAAAAAAAAAATCAACCGACTCGTCCTTTCATTGCGTCCTCACCTATAGTGGACGCTTAATGGACAACGAAAAAAGTCACCGACCTTCTCAACAGTCAAGTGACACTCTTTTTGAACCTCATGTAACAATGGGTGATAAAAGATTTTGTCACCTCTTGGTGTACCTCACAGGGGTCGGACCGCCTGAATGCAGATGTTATTATAGAAGTCTATCAAATTACAAACGAATTTGCATAGCGTTTACAAAATATCAGTTCACAGCAATAGTGGCGAATACAAGAAGATCGTTAAAACAGATCGTTATCGTGGCGATGGTGACTATTGTCTGTACGTGCGGATGTACAAAAACGTGGGAGATGATTTTACTACGCAGATAACTCGAGGAAGATCATGGTCGACGCACGTGATCCAAAGTGACGATAAAGTAGGCGATTAAAAAAAGATTAGGCGTATTTTTAATTTTTTAATAATGTGAAGATCGTTTTAAATTACTGCCAAATTGGCTAATTTTTGGAGATGTAAATGTTTTATGAATGTCACCGTTAGTGCTTTAACGCTTCGTTATAGAACATTATCAATATAATCCTAATATCTATCGAGACGTATTTGGTACCATACTGTAAAATTTTTGATATGAAATTTATTTAAATCATAAAACAATATGGAATAATTAAACTCCTCTCATCCATCGTACCCTTCTTTATTAAAAGAAAACAGCATTTGAACGCATCTTAACTCTTTGTTATTCTGTACACAATGACGATAACATTAAAATTTATTAATTTTAATCATTACTACTCGCCCCTCTTATAAGAAAATTAATTGTACATCCATCCTTATTGATAAGCCCTCATTAATCTGGAACACATGTCTGTTTTCGATATTTCGCCGTAATGTTACAACCCGCAACAAGTGTGGACCCATTAAACTTTTTCTAGCAGTTAGCATTCAACACACGTGGCGTGTGACTCGTTTAACTTTTCATCGTAGCTGAGAAGGATTTATTTGCGTCTCGATCGTACAAATGAGATTGATAAACGTATGCTAGTGAAAAGTACGTAGAATATTGTCATTTAAATCAAATACAACATTATTAGGTATACAATAGAGGTATGGAGAATTATTAAGCAAAGGTATTCATTAGGAAAAAATACAGCTTATATAGCTGTAGTCCCCAAATGTCTTTCCTCAAAGCAAACCTTATCTATATTACATATTATAATACGTATATTCAAACACTTTATCATAAGTTGATCCATTCTTTCAAGTTAAGCTAGATGCCCGTCCTATCCATGACAATACATACTTATTATGAAAAGGAAAGATTTTCGCATTTGTAATAAAAATTCTGAAACCATTGTAGCTATATTTCTATCATCATTGAAAATCTACAATATCCTGAAAATAAGATCCCGTGAGGTCATTCTGCATAGCCGATCTATGCAGAATGAGAAAGAAAAAGAAGACGGTCCTTACTATTGAGACGTCAAACATCTCAGTCCTCCCCGGGTTCTCGAGTGCTGGAAAGTGCACGAAACGTCGCGAATAAAAACTTTAAATATACTCGATAAAATCCGGAAAAAAATTTAAGTGTGGTATTCACGTCAATATGAGAAATTATTATATGTAATAATAATTTCCAGGAGTAATAATATAGGTGTATCACGTGTATCAGTAACGTGCAATATTGAAATTCAAGCCACCGCGACGCCTGCCAAGACCAGTTAGTGCTGAATGTAATACATTAAATATTTGGACACTCTAAATATTTGGGTTTATCAATAGGTTTGGGTAACAGATACAGCGCTTGTTTTACGGTTTGTATTTTGGAGCACACTCCAAAATACAAAAGGAATTTCAGGAGCTAATTCCCCCATCCCCATTCAACCACCGGACTTTAATTATGCGGCTGGTCTCCATCATTTCGTAGTAAACGTGCCGCGAGTTCGAATGAAGCGGTTCGGATCGTCGTTCGTCGTGCGTGCGTTAGAACTGTAACTAGTTGCCGCCGTCAGTTTTTCTGTCAAATTATGAGGTTACTCTTCAAGAGCAGTGTTAATAGTTTGTTTTTAAACTAGTGCGTACCATATATCGATCACAACATCACTTATCATCAGGTTGGACTGTAGTCAAGCGCTAGTTTATTCCTTAAAAAATACATTAGAGGGCGCTGCTAATAATCTAGAATATTCGATTAGCTACCTTAAAACACATTTTAGAAAGAGAAGTGATATCTTACAAAAGAATCCTGGCATCATGGGTAAATTGAGTACCTCAGTATGAACTAGATTATGTTTAATAGAAATTAAAATATTTTAGCGCTCACAAGAAGATCAACTTGGTAAACTAATGGTTAGTTTGTTTCAAACTTAGCGCTTAACTGTTCTACAGTTTACGTTATGCACATTTTGTTACAAGTTAAAAAAGATCTTATCTTTCTTAATAACGCGTAAGAAGGTAGAAATGTAACAAGTGTTTTGTTTTTCTTTTTTTTGTGAAAGACTGTGTGATAAAACAGCTAATCTGTTGGATAATAATAATTGCTGGCTCATGTGTAAATACTTCTGATTTTTTTTACCTATCCAACGTTCTCTTCCGAAAATAGACCTTATTAATTGAAATTAGATTTAACCCAGTTGTTGTCAAACAGCCATTCTAGTAAACAGTGGCCATTTAAAATAAAAGAAAAAACAGACATACGTTGTACTTACTCAAATTTTCACGCTTATATTTTTAAAACAAAAATCCCAAGTAGAAAATAAATTGACAGTCATTGGTTCAATATACACTTTCCCGTATGTCGGAATGTATAATTTATATTTATTCAAAAACAAAATATTATAAATAAATTTATAATTTAATATAATAAAGCTAAAGAGTTTGCATATTTGAACGCGCTAATCTCAGAAACTACCTATCGGATTTGAAATTTTCGTTTCGCATTAATTGATATTCCAATTACTACTACGCTAAGAATCCGAACAGAAAGAACGCCAAGTTAATTACGCAGCGAATGTTCATATAAAGCGCCATCTTCCGGTTACCATCGTAACCTGTCAACATAAAAAGATATATTATCGCGTCGTGTTTGCTAGCTTGTCGTGTTTGGAGGTATGCCGTCACCTTTCTGGATATGGTAAGGCTTAACCGTATCTGATATAAGATACGATCGGAAGCGGGAAATGCTAGTACTTGTCACTATTACGGTAATGTTCGCTATGCAACTAACATTATCTTTAGACAAAAAATCGATTGGTATTCAAATCGAGAAAATAAAGATTTTTTACCAAAAAAAGTGATGGCAGGTTTAGTCTTATTTACGTTTCTTTATAACGTATTTTACCTGAACTATGGTTTTAAACAGATAGTAAATATTATATGTCTTTGGATAATCCAAATGTGTTTAAAAGTTTTGTTTGTGTGTTTAAAATTTAGTAAGTTACAAACTTTTGAATTGTTATCAAGCTTAATAAATTCTAGTGTTAACAGAGGGAGACTGTAATTATAATTTAATGGACTTAATTAATTTATTATTTGAGTGTAATTCATGTGAATGCAAAAGGTCCAGCTAAAAACCAGCGCAGGGATGGTTTGATCCATCCTTGCAAAAGTTAGCTGGATACCTTTTGCCTAATTTTCTTTTTTTTTGTTTGTTTCAGTATTAGTTTATATAATGTAAAAAATATTTTTGTGGCAATAAATGGTATTTTTCTTTGAAATACATGATAATTCTTGATTACATAATTTATATCGATAGATTATAACTTTATATCCTTTTCTTCTTTTATTCTATTCTATATACGTTCTGATTATAATTTTATCAATGCAAAAGGACACGACTAAAGCCGCTAGTTAACGCAAGTACCTACGAGATCAATCCTGAGATATCGGTGTTTATTTTGATCGAGATGAGGTCGTTGACCGCGGCGCGTGTCGTATATCGCAAGCATTCACTTGTAATAATATTCGTCCTCTTATTTCATGTACGAATTCCTGTCATTTTACTCGCGGTTATATTTGTTATTTATGCAGCAGAACAAGAAGTTTGACATATGTATTTATAAGTCTAGACATTGTAACCTATAAAATGCACATTATTTGTAGTTGAATAAGGAGTTGCAGAAAAAGATATTAAAATGCGAATCGAATCAATATTTCTTTTTCTAAAGCTTATTTGGATCAACGTATCGTGTGAATTAAAATAGAATGTAGACGATACTGATGTCAAAATATAATAATCTCATTTTATTTACAAAATATTACTTAAAAGTAATATTTTAGATTTAAAAATCATGCTCAATATACAAATTTTTATTAATTGTATTATTTTAATACTAAATATTTTCCAGTTCTATAGTATACTACTATGTAATTTCTCACTATCTAAACGGCACTATTATATCTACACTGCCGGCCAAAAGTTTGAGACCACCTTGAAAAAATTACAATATTGTATAAAACTCCAAAAGTTAGTGCTCTACAAATTATTTATTTACCTTATTAAATAGGGAACTTTTTATGTAACATAAAA
>DWLR01000440.1:0-25773 GCA_018246295.1 Papilio alexanor hazarajatica
GGCACATTTCCCCCCAATGATGTTATCAATGGGGGAGGCCTATGTCCAGCAGTGGACGATCATAGGCTGAGGTGGTGAATGGTGCTGATGGACTTGTTACAGTAGTCCATCCTAAAAGTCGATATATTTTGCTAGTTTTTGCTCTAGAATTGTTATAGTCCCCATGATGGTCTATTATGTGTTCTTAGGCTAAATCTCGACTTATATTTACCACATTTATATTTTTAAATATAATATCCAATCCGTAACACTTAAAGTACCTTTTGTACCGGTAATAGCTTCAATAAATATGGATTCAATTTCAACTCAATATCAAATGGACTTGTTTGACGTTGTTGACAATACTAGTCTCCCTTCGTCAATTCTCTATGTCCTAATAAAAGTTTTAATGACGTAGCGAGTAATGTATGCAGAGATATTAGTTTAGATGACAATACATCCTCTATCGCAACGTTGCAGTACCCAAGGTGAGTTTTGAGGCGTACGCGTCTGGATTCTTCGAGCGCTTCCTCGAGTCTCACGCAGTTATGTTCCAAGGAAATTCTGGACTCAAGCCCAAGGAAGGAGAAGTCACATCACAGCCGTGGCAGTGGCCCATAAATTACAGGGTAAGGCGTGACTTGAGTAGTCCCTTAGTTAAATGAAAAAAAAAAGCAAATAAAGCAAGCAAAACGCAATAACTTAAAGGATTGTCCGTAGGTGGGCTGCTAGATATATATATTAGGGAAACAAGCAATAGTTTTTTTTATAATTAATCAAATTATGTTTTTAACAAATAGATAGAATTACGATACTTTACTGACATCGATGTGTCTTCGTTATCCAGTTCACAGACTGACAAACGAACCAAATCAAGTCAACAACCAATAAGCCAATGCTTCAAACTCACTAAACGATAGGGATACGTAATCCTTGCTTCTCAATCCCCGTCTGTAAGTGAACAATGTATAAAATTCGACCTACAAATGTGGGGGACTGGGTTTTATTTGAACACGACAGCGCCCAGCCCGCGAGCATCTATATCGCGGTTGTTGAATTTTTCGGTTGTGTGTCATTTTTATTATTTTGATATCTTCTGTAATATTCTGTATCAAGGCGATTTCGTGTGAAAGGCAATCTACAACATTTAATGTTTAAAATTAGTAATAATTAAAGGTAGACTTTGGGTCTATGATCATTTTACTGTTTGAGCCAACGAACGAAATGCAGAATGACAAAAGTATATACTTGTTATTGAAATTATATGTCATAGTATTATTTCTCCTATCAGTAAGTTAAGTTTTAATTATCGAACTAATATTATTGTTTTCGTGTTGTTCTCAGGGTCAGTTTTTCTCGGGCAGTGGTCACAGGATTTACTTGCTGGGTAACCCAGTCGTCTGGTGGACTAACCTTATTTTCCTTGTAATTTTCTTTTTTATATACGTCATTAACTCTATCAGACAGAAGAGGGCGGAGGCTTTCGGTACACGTGTTGAAGGTAAGGATTTAATTATGAGTTCTAAATTTTAATGTGAATTTCATATTACAGAAAATAAAGTAACAAAATTACAAAATAAAAAAAAAACTTTTATAAAAAATATACAGGAATTTGTGTCTTGTCTTCGCCTTCACATCAGCATGCAACATACAAATAACATTTTTATTCTTCGAGTTTAAGCAATCAATTTCAACATTTATACTGCAACAGAGATTTTTAAGCATGTTTCAGAAAACAGCTGGTAACCTGTGCATGTCTGTGCAGAGGGCCCCGAGCAGCGGCTGCTGAACGCTGCGGGCTGGAGCTCCGCGGGCTGGGCGCTGCACTACGTGCCCTTCTGGGCCATGGGCCGCGTCCTCTACTTCCACCACTACTTCCCCGCGCTCGTCTTCAGCTCAATGCTCACAGGTACCAAGCCAAGTAAATAATAGATATAGAGGATAAAATTGTAAAATTTTATTTACTGGTTAGCTATGACGTATTAAATTAAAAATAAATTAGGGAATTCAATTTTGTTTATATACATGTTACTTAATAAATATTAAAAATATGAATTAATGGCTGATAGCAGATGGTAATTGATTTCATGATAAAATAGTCAAATAAACTGTGTAAATCATTTTCACATGGCCTTTAGTAGAAATTAAGACATTGCAAAAAGCAAAAGCTTCTATGTTTATTTATATTCGAGAAAAAATTGCCCCAGAGTGAAAAATACCAATGTCTCAAATTATTCATAGAAACCTTAAACTTCCAGGTATCTTAACGGAATACCTTCTGCGCAGCATCAAGAGTTACCTAAGCCCAGAGCTCGGTAAGACGGTATACCACTGCGCGATGGGCGTCATTGTATCTAGCACGGTGTACAGTTTCTATCTGTTCTCTCCGTTGGCATACGGCATGAGTGGTCCCTTGGCGCATGAGCCAAACTCTACCATGTCTGGTTTAAAATGGCTAGAGTCGTGGGAGTTTTGAGGGGAAATTCATAGAGTATTTATTATGTGTACATTTTGAACCATTTCTAAAATATAACTATCTGCACAGTTCACTTAAGGCACACCTTGTGCGATCAATACCTCATCCGATCATAAATATTTTGTATGGAAGTATCTTTAGAAGTCAACTACTTAAATATATTTACTACTTATGTCACCGTACACTACACGTATGGATACGTATGTGCATACGTACGTATCCATACGTACGTGGATATTTATAAGAATTATCTTAATATAATAATACGTAGGGATACGTATTATATTAAGAAAATGCTCCATATAAAACAACACTATCTATTTGTTTCGTTAATTTGGACATATTTGAATATCTATTTATTTTATTTTTAAAGTGTTAAGTAAGTATTATAACAATTTATTCACTGATATTCATTTTAAATAAGCAAAAATTTGTTTCATGACAATAGTTTAAAACTGTTTCGAGTGTATGAAATTTTAATTTGCGCTTTTATACTACAGTAATTAGATTGTAATAGGAAATTAGACAATAACATAGTATCATGCACAATTTATTAAAAAAAAATCTAATTTTAATTAGTCCAATCAGAATTTTCACAATTTTAATTTAAGATATTACTTCCGTTTAATATTGACTGCTTATTATTATTTTTTTACTTGTTCTTGTACTTTTTGACACCAATAATTTAAATATTGGTGTCAAAAAGTAAGTAAAAAAAAGAAACATTGATATTAATACACTGCCATGGCTGTATTACTTAATTATACTTTAACATTGTAATCACTAAAATTACTCATTTACTATGTACTCAATATTTTAATTTTACTAATTTGCAAATAAATATTTTTGTCTGAATATGAACATAAAAAAAATTGGCTACGGTAATGTGCGATCTTTGTCATATTTATATAGATTAAACAAACAACTTCTCTTCATTTGCAGGACTAATGTTAAGGTTCAATTAATATTTAACTTGTCACTGGCAAATACGCTAAAGTGTGGAATCCAAAAACAAAACAAAAAAAATATTTATTGTTTTTAACATTATCATGGTTGTGAAGAAAATGCTCATTTTGAATGTAACGTAATAAATAAACAGTATTGAATTGGTTTAGTATAATTGGAGTTATACAATTAAGAATATTAAAAGATTTATAGAGGTTGTTAAAATCTTAATAATATGTAAATGACAAGAATTCCGTCCATTTAAATTTTATTATATTTTACAGTTATACTGTAATTCTTTTTGAATATTTACACTTTAATTATAATAAAGTAATAAATTTTGAAGGGTTTTTCATTTAATTTCCATAACAATATGTTATATCAAATAAGTGACATTCTAAAGAAAGACGTGGATATATAGGTGTAGAAGAGAGAGGTGTGCTAGCATATCGCCAAAGAGAAATCGGTAATCTCTGCCTATCCCTCTGGGTTATGGGCGTTACTGTTATGTGTAATTAAATTTTCAATAAATATATAGAGATATAGGCGTCTGCACCAAGCTAAGGAGTTACAGATGCGTTTCCTATATTTAATGGAGAGGAGAGGATAATAAAAGGATCCTTTTCGCATCCATCCTCCCTCCGTTAAATCCACTTTTCCATCCCATCCCTTCCTTATTAGAGAATGGTGGGAAGTAGGAGACAGGAAGTAAGCCTCCGGCACCTCATTTAGTAGAGTAGGAGATAAAGAGTAGGGATAGGGCTTATGAAGAGAAAGCCAAGAAAATCTAATCTTGTATACATTGCTGTTTATCTATTGGGTGAATTAAAATTAAGGTGCTAATTAGTTTTGACCATTGTGACAAAGTGTTCGTAAACGGCCGATAAGACTCACGAAAAAGTTTCTTGATTCTCTAGATAACGTAATTTTAATATTTTAAGAAAATTTTAGTTTATATTTTTCTTTAAAATAAATGTAATTTAGGAATGAATTCCAACAAGTTTTTAAAAAAATAATAGTACTGTTGGATTTTTTTTAAACAAAAATACAGATTAAATAAAAAGTTAACGATTGATTTTTAGTTTTTGACTCTGGCCATGTTGTCGATAAAGTATTTGACATAAAAAATATAATTACAAATGGCGTTTACGTAGAATAGACAGATGTGTTCACGGCCACGATGGGCGATGATTCTTTGATATTACGAGAAGATGGTTATATTCGTATGAACTTTCCTGTTTCTTCTTTAACGTACCATAGTAACTTAAATATAATTTTGGTGAAGACTGACGTAGGTGAGGTACACGTTTTGGATGTGAACTCTGGTGTGATTCTTCAGTCATCTTGTCTATCAGCGGGTAAGTTGTTAAGGCTTGCATACTTCTGTACCTAAACATATAAATAGAATCCAGACTGCAAATCGCAAAAAACAAGTAATTTTTCGTCATATATTTTGTAGTATAGATTTTCATAATTCATTTTTTCAATGTCCTACATTGTTTGATTTGACAGATTTCAGTAAACAATTACGATTCTGCCGGATTCGCGTTTATCAGAAATTATTATTTATTACTTAATTTTAGACGAAGATGGCACCCTCGGTGTGGAATATGCACCAGGAGCCGACCGTGTGTTGTTATGGGATAGAAGTGGTGTCGGCGCTCGCACAGACTACAATGGAGTTCTGTTGCTGCACACTGCGCTGCAGCGTCGATTGCCTTCGCCCCAACCTGAGACCGTCATAAAGATCGAACTCGTCCTCTCAGAGGTACAGCTATTGACTATTTAATAGTTACAGTAGAGCTTTATAATCTACTTGCATATATAATTTTTCGTCAATATGTCATCTATCATAATGAATGTGCAAAATGTGTCTCAAGTGATAAAATATAAAAGTTTAATCTAGTATAATTAAACCATTTAATTATACTAGATTAAACCATTTCAGTTAGAAATTTAAAAGGAGAGTCACAATGTTTAGCTAGCACATTTTGTATGTTCATAAAAATGTTGCTAAAGGTATGTAGATGTGTTATAGATATTTTTTGAGTTGATAGATAATGTAAATTGATATTGAAATGTCTATTACTAAAACTGCTGAGTAATAAGTTTAGGTAAGCTTGAACTAGGTAAATTGCATTACTTCTAACATGTACATATTCATTTAAAAATTAATATGTACATGTTAGATGTTTAGCATTTAAAAAGTATAAAAAATACTGTGCTCTGGTGTAATAGGTAATATAGAGAGTAAACTTAAAGATTGTATGAGATTTTGCATTTTCTTTTTTTATGAAATCAGTGTGGATGCAGTCTTAGCATGAGAAAATAAATGCAATGTTGAACTGAATTTTTTAATCAAAATCATTTAAGTTCAGTGGTAAAGTTATTTAATAGTTCTCGTGTTCGCAACAACATCTGTTGTTCAATTGGCCAGTGGGCCAATGTTTTCTGTGAGGTTATGGTATTTCACCAGTTAAGCGTAACTGGTGAAATACCATAACCTCACAGAAAGCAGGCATAAAGTAGAAGTATTCTGCGTTTCATCTGAGGAGTGAGGTGCCGGAGGCCTAATTTTGGTCTTTGTCTCTCTCCCACCTTTTTCTAATAAGGAAAGGGTATTTGACAGGGAAGGGGATGGAAAGGCGAAGGAATATGTAAATTTTTCTGTTTATTAATGCATCTGCAACTCCCAAATGCTTGTTGCAGATGCCTATGGGTAGCTGTCACTTAGGTGATCATCTGCTCATTTTCCACCTTCTTATATTAAAAAAAAATTTATATAACATAGTGACAAGTTAAATTACAAATCTTTCTGGATATTTCACTCATTTTCCAATGTTGTATTAGAAAAATTAACAATGTATTTATTAAAGACATTTATAAATAGCACCAACCCTAATAATATTACACTATGGAAATTTAATTTGTAATAATGTAGACGGAACTAGGCTATGTCCAGCATTGGCCGCCTGCTGAGAAAGAAAAGATCTTAGGCTTTCTCAGTCGAAATACATGGTGCTTATTTTGATGAATGTGAAACTGTAAAAAAAAAATGGTGAACTTAATACTAAATTATCTGTCCTGCACAAACGTTTTAAGCAGATTGTTTTAGTACCTTATTTATTTATTGATTTTCTTGGCTAGACAGCCAGTGCACCTATTATATTGTGACAAGTTCAGTATATTTCTGCAATCTGTCATGAGAGGTAATGCAACAAATTTACATTAGATATGCTGCTATATTCGGACTATAGGGACGATCCCTTATTGATTTCTAAAGTGGACTATCCTACCCCATTACTGTAACTTCACAACTTGGGTTTATTTTTTGTGTGGGGACATTTAATTTATTAATTTATTTCTTAACATCAATATAACATCTTTACAGAATAGATATAATTTGATGCTGTAATGCAGCAGTTACAGCATCAAATTATATCTATTCTGATAAAACAGTTCTGTGAACACCTCTGTGAACTTCTACTTGCTACAATTAACATGAACATGGATCATTCCAACCAGCACTGCTCTTCAAAGAAACCTAGTAAACAATCCCACCAGTTTATTCCATATAGCAGATAACCAAGTTATTAACCTAACATTAGGCAAAAATAACTATCCATAAATTACTATTACCACAAAAAGAATTCGAGATGTATCTTCAGCCATTGTCGGAGAAAAATTAAGGGTGTGACAGGCGATGAAAGATAGGAATGAGCTAATAAAAGGTCTAAGGTAGCTTTCAGTCACCACTATCAGCCATACTTCAATTTGTATTGGTTTTGAATAAAAGTAATGACAAAAAATTGCACCAGGTATGATTATTAATTTCAGTTTAATATTGTGCAATCATGAATTTTTCCATTTAATTGATCGTGAATTTAATGTGAATGTAATTAAAAAAGACATTTAAATGTAACATATTGTAACTTAACCCCATGTGATTATATGCTCCATGTGAAGGATAATTTGCAAATGAAACAGTCTTAATTAAGAAAGAAAAAAATCTAATGCACTACGCATTAGATTGTTACACCAACATGTTACACCTTGTATCAAGTTTCAAAGTAATAAGTTCTAAAGTAATTATTGTAATGTGATGAGTAGGACGAAATTTTGTCAATTCGTAGTGTGCCTTCGTAATCTATTTTATTACAAACAATTGTATAATTATTTATGCTGCCAAATGACGTTATTTGATTCGAATGCAACGTACCACATATATACTATATATATATTGAAGATTTCATTTTGCGATAAAAAGATTTCGTTGCGATATCCAGCATCGATGTTTCGTCTCGATGCGTCGCCTGTTAACATCAATCGATATTTCCTATCGTATCGCCACCACGATACTATTGGATAATTTCCCGGTTTTCCCGACGTTTCGCTGCCCGTCATTATAGAAGTAGAAAATGATTTTATAATTCGTTTTAATTTATAAATGAAACTGTTGGTTATTATTTCATCTCTTTTAGTTAGGGCTAGTAAAGGAATGAATGGAAACTAAAATCCTACGTCATACTAAATACAAACCATTACAGATTTCGTAGTAAGGGCGTGGTCATTTGATGAAGTTGAAACTATGAGGCGAATAAAACTTTACTAAATAATTATTCATCAACTCCATACAATTCGAGTTGCGTATACATTACGTGGATGTATTAGTCAGTCATTTCGGTACTGTGCTAGGTTAGAAACGTCAGATGCGGGTGAAATTCGTGAGGGCATTCTATGCAACATGTTGCAACTTCACTATGGAATTGCGCATAAATTTAACTGCTAAGCTAATTGATATGGTTAGATTTAATGTAGATTTGTAAATATGTACTATTGCTTCTCTCGATACGTGCCTTCATTAAACTCATGCATTTATTCAGTACATATGTACTTAGTATTTTTATATGGTAGTTATTTTTTATGGTCGAAGAGACAACGACCACGCGAGACTGGTTTTATCACCGCTACCAATAAGCATTCGCAACGTTCAGAATAGTTGCTGTATATTTGCACCCTTTTGTAGAAAATACAAGAAGTAGAAAAGGAAGAATGAAGAGATTTTAGCATGGAATTACTAAATGTAACCAATTAAAAGTTTACAAGTATTATTCGCGTATTATAAGCGAATACTTAAGTGAGTATTATGGGGTTGTCATATCCGAATAGTATAAAAAACACAAGAAAAAAAAATTCGAATAAAAAAAGTATTATTCGGATCGTTGGTACTATTATATATATAATACGGTCTGAACAGTTCTATTACTCAAGTTGTAAACAAAGTTACAGATTGGTACACGCCTTTGACATAACGTTGTTTATTTTTCGATGAGTAGTGGGTAGTTTTATTTTTTCTAAACAATTACACCTGTACAGTGAGGCGCGTAACTGTTTCGACGATTAGTATTTATTGTAAATTGTATGGCAACACACGGGCGCATTTTAGGTTATAATTTTATAGTTTTCTTTGGATATTAGGTTTTCATTTTGTCAAGTGTAGTTTGTTAGGTTATATTTATTGATGAATTTTCGCGTTATTAATTATTTTTAATGTTGTGAGTTGAATAGTCAATTATTTTCAAGATTTATTCAAGGATTCATGGACTCAAATGCCTTAATTATTGTATTCAGTCTTGTTTCATGTGCGTATCTTATGCCGTACTCGAGCTTATCTTCATTCAGGTTTATTTATTCGAAACATTTTGTAAGTTTTTTTTTATGTAATAGCGTGTTTATTAAACAAATTTTCAATATTTTTCTTTGCATTTTATTTTCTAGTGCTTTATCAAGATGTTTGATTTGCAGTTTATAGATATAAAATGTATTAGCAAGATGCCTAAACATTTCATCATGTCTTATTTTCTTATGTACACTGACCGAATTTTATAATTTATTGGGGTAGATTGGAAATATGTTCAGCCTTGTTGGTAGTAGGTATCAATTTACTTAATGATAAGTTTAATGTCCACGTAATATTAATGCACAATAATTATTATGATATAAACGGTAAACATGTATACGGTTCATAAACTAAAATAAAATCCATAAATTATGATAATATGCAATATTTAGGCAGTACTGTGTTATTTCTTAATAATTAAAGCAAATCTACCGAGTTTAACTTAACCCAAATAAGCCAAGCCAAACGTTATGACTAAACTAACTTATGAGGAATTTTCATGACCCCAACTGGGTCTAAACCGAAGACGATGATGACGACGAAATATATTTTCGAATAGATAGTTAGTAGTATTTTAAATTTATTTCTTTTTTGCTTTTCATTTTTTTAAGTACTGTTTCATATACAATTTTTGTTCACGGTAATAAATTCATGATAGAAGTAACATAAATTACTTCTCAAAGTTACTAATGTCTTCAAAGTTAAATCTAAGTAAATTACAGGTTTCGCGTGGTAAGATTTTGTGCCAGTAATTAACGGCAAGTAAGATGAGGGTGTAATTGTAAACGAGGGAGCTTTAACTCCCTCGTAATTTACACCGTAGTGATATTGGTTGAGTAATCAATTTTTTAAACACGAAATTCTCTCATCATAATCATAATTTAATTGCAAATCACTTTGATTTATATTCCATTCCTCTGTGACTGCTTTGTATAATGAAGGAGAATACAAATGGGGTTACCATAGGTATTTTCAAAATGATATAACTAAAGTACTTTGCGACACCAGAGGAACTGCAGATTCGTTGACGACTTTTAAGGACATTACACACATTAACAAATATTGTGTGTCTGGAGTTCTTAAAGGCCGGCAATTCAAGTGCATTGTCTATATATAAAAAATGCATAATATAAAATTCAAACGCACACATTTTCTTATTTTTACCCTTATCACATAAAATTAAATGTGACGTTTTTGCTAATACTTCGTGTTTGGTTGCCCAGGCGGTGATCCTGTACCAGTGCTTGCAGAACCTCGACGTGCACGCGATCGAGGGCCTGCAGGACTTTGTCAACGCCCTCAAGACTGCCATCGATGCCGAGCCCGCAAGGAAAGGCGTCAAAGCTCAAAAGGTAAGTTACTATAATGAGATCTCCCACCACTCACGATGGATGTATCAACCGTCAGGTCATAAAGACACGGGAGGGCGCGCGCAGTTTTTTTTTATAGAAGAAAGGGGCAAATTAGCAACGAATCATCAGTTTGCTCATTGTTCGGCTCCGAACGCACCATACTTATTTTATATACCGTACGTTTCGTCCATTCCCTATCTCTTCGTCGCTCTGCTATTCTTAAAGTCCTTGACTTGGACTTCTTGGAATTCTAGGACCGATAAGCCGAGGTGCTTGGATTCAATTCCTAGGAAATTATGTCATTTTTTTCACAAATCAGATTAGTTTCGGGCCGTGTCGGAGTGATTAAATATGGAAAAGGTCCAGACGCAATAAATTTTAGGAGTTTAAAAAAGGGCCAGAGTTCGCATTGTTGCTACGGCTCATTGAGACCACGGGTGGATTTTTAGTTTATAGTAATAAGAAACAACCCCCGTCATGTTTGAGACCTTATCTCTGTGAGACAGGAGAATGATTTTTATATGATGACTATGCTGATTTATTTTAAAAGCTTCATATTTTCTCAAAATTTATATGCTTTGGTCGTTTCGTTATTGTTTGCTAGGGTCGTGAGATATTGTTTTTTACTATCTACTTTTTGGCCTTTTATGAAATATATTTCTAGAGTAGTGTACTGATTCCGCTCAAATTACTGAACTTTTAGATATCAATCTCAGTTCCGTATTATTATTTTCAGCTTCGTTATCTCCGCCGCTACAGTCGCATCGATTTTCAATGCAAAAAGCCAATAAATTTACCGTCGCGTATTAGTCTCGGTCCCAGCTGACCGGACTGAAGTTAGCGCACAAATACACTGGGGCAGAAAATTATTATAATCCCTATTTCCCAAATTAGCTGCCTGTCTGTCTGTTACACTTTCACGCCTGAATCACTAAAACGACCTTGTGAAAGGACATCAGTCACCTTTTGTTTTAAAAAAAGGCATGGAAGAGTTGAAATAAAGGATGAAAGTTTATACGGGAGTTCGTTATCGAATATAAAATCATAAAACCTTGTATTTAGGCACTTTGTAAGAAATAAATAAACATTTGTTCTATCGTTTTCGAAATGTTGATCTACATGGGAATGAAATAGGAGATGAAAGTTCGTATGAAGGTCCAAACAAATCTGTTAATGCTTACTATACGAAACATGTGTATGATTAGTAAAAATGCTGTATTAATATATGAACGTCGCTCGAGCGACAGACTCTCCAAGCGCCATACACAAAGATGCTCCGGATCTAACTCAAAAAATCAAAATCAAGCAAAAGTTTTGTTTTGGCAAATTTTAATTTAATATTTTTATAACGCCAGACGATTTCCTCACGATAGTGGAAACTTATTATGATGGTTATGATAAACAAAAGTTGAACATTTTGCAGTGGAGTACAGTCACCATCTCCCTGCCGCAACTGACGTTCCGCATCGTGACGGCGGCGGTGGTGCACGAGCTGAAGGGGCAGAACCGACGCGTGCCGGCGCTGGCCATCGCGTCCGCCGTGCGCCAGCGCGCCAACGAGCTCATGCCCAGCGCGCGCGACGGCGAGACTAGAGGGCTCATGTACTCGGAGGCCGAGAGGAAGGAGACCTTCAAACGGTGGCCGCACATGGACTATAAGTGAGTAGTACCACTCCTGACCAAATATTGACGCATAAGTGCTTGGCACATGACTAAAATTGTAAGAAATTACGCGGCTCTTTGTATGATGAGACATATTCATCGATTTCACTAAAATTGTTAAAGTATTATAGTGTTTACTAAGGTATTTATGCTTTTAAAATTCTTGAGGGTATTAACAGTAGCAAACGCCTTATTTAATGTTAAGTAACTAATTTAACATTGGGTGTAAAATTGGTGTAAGTTAATAAATTTCTGCGTACGCGATTAAAAAGCTTATCTTCGTGTTGCATATTCGTAAGAAGTTGTGAAAAAATGACGCAATATAAAAGAGGCTTGGCATTTGTTCAGGTGGGCGCTACCAGCGCGCATGGCGCAGGCGGGCTTCTACCACCAGCCGTCGCCGAGCGGCGACGACCGCGCGATGTGCTTCACGTGCATGGTGTGCCTCGTGTGCTGGGAGAAGTCGGACGAGCCCTGGGTGGAGCACGAGCGCCACTCCCCCAACTGCCCCTTCGTACGCGGCGAGTACACGCACAACGTGCCGATTTCGGTGAGTCATAGTCTCCACAAATCACTCAAAGTAACCATTCTTCTAGCTGGTGTTAATGTTAAGAAATTTTACAGCGTGTTGCTCATCTGAGCTGTAATAGGTGATTGATAGAACACTGTAAAACGTAGACTTATGATGCCGAATGTTTAATGTATAAGAGCAAACAAAGCTAAGTCCGATATATGCGAGGAAATTGTCTTTATAAGGGTGAGAGGTTGACGGAAGTCCCTCATCGTATACTTATAAGGTGCATCGGGGTAATTCCGAAAATGTGTATATTGCGAAAATAAAAAATACCAGTCGTAAGTGGTATTTTTTTATTAGTAACATTAACCTAGTCGCGACCTTGATTGTCCTGCGTCTACCAGTTATCGTGAGCCAGTAGTATGAATAACATTTGCACGGTGATAATTTTCCTCGGACAAGTGCTTTTCGCACCATTTTTTTATAATTCATAATATCCCCAATAAACTTTTCTTGGAATTCTTTTAAGTTATTTGAATTTGTGTTCGTTTTTATGATAGACTATCGTGTTATGTGATTGTGTACCAAGAACATGTAGATCCAGCTATAGTTTCATTTATTTTTAGGAGGGGTTATGCCGATATAAAAAAAATTACAGCATTTTGATAGTGAACAGCAGTGGTTCTCAATCTGTAAGAAATCAAAACTATGTCTTAATTAAATGTACACGTGCGTATTAATTATCGTCGTCTTAAATTTTCGTTTTACACGTCTTTACAATAATTTCCTTTCTCATTAACCTATCATTACGTGTTATTTTATCAATGCCAAAACAGTAAAAAACATAATACAAAGTACCTAGGGTGTGATATGATTTGAGTAGTATGTTTAGTATACCTATATATTTTTTGTGGTATAAAATTCTTTCTCTTTTCTTTCTTCCTCTATAATATAGTGTGGTGAAGTTATGATACGATTTTAGTGTTTGTTTGATCATGGAGTTGAGGAGACAATATATAATGAAAATTGGCAGCACATAGCGATGGCATGGAAAGGAAAAATTACTGGAATCACTCAAGTGAAACCAGCAAATTTATACGGTCCGTGTTTAGGGACTTGTGATGCCTTATTAACAATTCCGTACAATAAGATTTTTTTATATGATGTGGAAATACACTTTACTATCAAATTCTTCAAAACTGTGAGAAAAAAACAACAGCTATTTTTTATAATTACCAAAAGAAAAGATTATGATAACGTTCCTGAGAAATTAATAGTAAAGAAGATAGACTTGAAAAAGAAAACAAATGAAAAAGAGTATTATTTGTGCAATGATGAAGATACTATATATTTCGACTACTTGCGCATTTACACTTAAGACAAAGTCTTAAGTACTTAACATATTTTTCCAATATTTTTTTTTGTCTTGTTTTCAGATTATAAAGATGGTTTTTTGAGA
This sequence comes from Papilio alexanor hazarajatica, assembly GCA_018246295.1. NCBI lineage: Eukaryota > Metazoa > Arthropoda > Insecta > Lepidoptera > Papilionidae > Papilio > Papilio alexanor. The sequence continues at coordinate 14,068 of DWLR01000440.1, forward strand.
ATTAAGTATGTGTTTTAGTTTTGTAGTAAATTTAAAAAAAAAATATTGTGATTGACACGAGTTCTTGTCAGTAATCACTACCACTTAAAATTACGATTACTAATTACGACTGAAAAAGAAAATTCGATTTTCGGAATTACCCCAGTGTAGTTCGTAATATCCCCTTCGCCCAAAAAATGTGACTCTGTTTTCAGAATTTTAATTAAAGGAACCCAGCAACATGTTTAAGATTTTAATAAACGAGAATAAGGAACCGTTTATTTAGTAAAAAGAGGTAGAACAATTATGGGCGTTCATATAAAACAACTTTAAGGATTCAATCAAAACATAAACCTCTAGTCACTCATAAAAAATCTATCTACAAAAAATAGAAAAGTGATAATTAAAAGTTATATTTAAATATATATTTACGGTAATGATCAACATAAAGAAGCTTAGAATTTAAAATAAATCGTTTCTTTTGTTTAGGTTTCGAATGCGACTGCGTGCGCACATCCCTGCCCTGACATTTCGGTGGTTTCAAAAGGCAACACAGGCGACATGGTGGCCACCGGCACCGCCGAGGGAAAGGTCTCATTGTGGCGCTTTGATAGTGGCCTGAAATTTCTCAATGTAATAAATCTCTCCCCCTACGACTCTATTTTCAGCGGGATACTTGCTACCGAAAGTAATAAAGTTTGGTCTGCTTGCATAGAAAAAGATACATGTAAGTATTGTTCATTTGAGATGAAAATGTAATTATCAATAATAAAAATTTAAGTTTAATAATGAAATGTTTTAAGAGTGAAGGCATTAAATATTTTTTCTTTGTAGCCACATACGACCTGGAGCTTACGGCGATGGCGTTCATTGGTATGACGTCAAAACAGGACAGTTACCAGCAAACTCAAAACACAGAAGCTAACGAGAAGGAAGCGAGCGGCAGCAAGTCGAAACCCTCCCTCATATGCGGAGTGATTGTGACAAGAACCAACTCGGTGCAGGCCGACCAACCCCTCGGCGATGACACGAGCAAAGCGCTATTCGACTCGGGCGCCGTCAGCCAGTCCGAGGAGAGCATCAAGGCCATGAACGATCAAAACGAGGCCAAAAATAACCAGACTTCAGAGAAAATGCTGTTCCTTTTGACTTACGACATATACTGCTCGCAGGCGGGCCCGATCAGTACAGTCGTTCAAACGTCCAACAGTAGCGCCAACTCCAAGCCGGGCGGCAGCAAGAAGGTGTGCCCCGTACCCAGGACCGACGACGCCAACATCTACGACGAAATCTACTTCCAGTACTCAGATGAGGAGATCGAGCTTCCGCAATGCACCAACTTGTTGGATGAACACATTAGTAATGTTATAAATTTAAACGCATCGTCCAGCAAAGACGACTCCAAATTTTGGGACACAAAGAAGATTTTATTCGCGAAACATTACAAAGTTTTAGCGCCTTCGCCTCCCACCGCCCTGCTGCCCGAACCACCGGAGCCTGGGCAGGCGACGATCATCGATTTCGTCGGCAATCTATCACAGCTCAAAAGTTGGAAGAGCGGCAACCTGGATTCTGTCGGCACCAAAATAGCCGATCAACCCGATGCGATTCAAATAGGTTCAACTATTACGCCGACTATCACTCATTACTTCAATATGAATGGACCTCTGGAAATATCAGATTTAAAATGGTACGAAGACGGAGATGGAATGGAAAAGATCAAGATTCCGCCGTTCACCTTATGTAAACCAGAGACACAGACTGCCGTCAGCAACAGCAATAACGACGGATTCGACAGTGATGCGAACCAAGAAGAACCGCTGTACCCCATTGTGGCTGTTCAGTGCCTCCGCCTGCCGACCGATTTGGACATTAATGATGCTTCTAAAATAACACACCTATTGCCAACCGAAGACAAAGAACATTTATTAGTCGTCGTTTCCGCCATCGAGTCGAACAAACCAAAACCTGAGCCCGAGACGGACGGAGATGGTGACATGAACATGGAGATTGATGTTACTGAAATTGACAGTACCGTAGAAAACGCGAAGGCTTACTTCATACTTTACAAAATAAATAAAAAGACCTCTGTTTACACTTTGGACGATCAGCCTGTCTTAGTCAAAGAATTGCCATACAACGAAAGTCCTGTAGACTTATGTCTCCTACCAGGCGATAAACACGATCAATATTCGCTCGCAGCGGTCGGGGTCGACGGCAGCTTAAGAATGTATTCCCTGTTAGATTTTAATACGCTGTCCGAAAAATCTTTGCCTAACGGGCAGTTCACGTCTGTCGTGTACTGCACATCTGTGGAGCGGCTCAGCGTCGCCACTAAACATGGCATGATATACTTCTATGCGCTGAACGATGGCGACAAAGATTCAGCGGGAGCCGTAGCTGAAGATCATTTCTCCAATATAGACCTGGACATGCTGTGGTATGAGACGTTGACCGGGCCGACCAGCCCTCCCGCCATCATAGCCAACAAGCCCGAGTTGAATGTTACAGATTTAGAAACTTTAATAACACTCAGCGGCTTATACGGCACCAATGACACCGTACCTTATAGCACCGTAGTGCCTGGTTTCTGGTGCGAACTTTCACCTGCGCAAAGATCCAGATCTGACCACCAGAACAACAGATGCTGGAGGCTGCAAAATACGTCTTCTACATGGGACGAGCATGTCCTGGAGTTGACTATGCCATATAGTGTTTCACTTGCACATGTTGAATTTAGCTTCACTTTGCACAACGCCAGCACGGGGAATTTGCCCGTGATACAGGTCACCCTGTTGAAGCAGAATTTGCACGGAGTAGGATACAAAAAGGACGCATCGTTCTGCCAGCGATCCGACTCGCCCATCCATTTTCCGGTCATCGACGCCGATGGACCCAACATAGAGAACCCGGTTAATAGCGAGGAGTATCTCCAGGCTCACAACGCAGAGATACTCGCCGGACCATTACTACTCTCTTCTGGACTAGACCTGACGCAGCAATCGGGCACATTGATACTGACGAGCCCCCGCTTGTTTAGAGCGAGAGGCAGAACATTCTTGATTCACATTAAAACTCTGTTCGATCCAGCCAAGGACATGACGAAAGGCCCCACCAAGTCCGGCGAGAGCTCCAAAAAGACCGGCTTCATCGGCTGTGACTGGCTACATCAGATATCAATAACGGTGAGGTCAAGTCCTCACACCGAATTGCCGATGGAGAAGCAGCAGCGGATCGCTATGCTCGAATCGAATACATTCTTGGACACACTTTGCGAAATAGCAACAAAGAAGGGCGGAAACGAAGAACGTAGGCTCGCTCTGGATCTACTTAACTGGGTGCTGTCTATAAGGCTGCAACGAATGCGTTTGGTGGAGAAGGGCAAGGACAAGGACGCAGAGAGCCCAGTGGAGACGCAGCAGTTGGAGTGCATCGCAGTCATCGAGAAGCACATCGATGCCCTCGTCAAGAACTGCATCCTTTGCGCCAACAGGAGCATCGCCAAGAAGTGCATCAAAATAATTCTTATCACCAGCGAGTAAGTAAACAATTGTATTACACTATTATCATATGATTGTCAGGATAAGATCACTTTTCGCCCGAATGATAAGAGGTTCCTTGATTTTGCTTGCTTAAGATTTATTTATACTACTACTCAGACTACTACTTTTCAGATTGATTCTAAAGAGAAGGGTTTCATTCGATTCCTGTTTATTGGCGGTAGCGGTCATTTTCAAATAGCTGATACTCCTTGCCCACTTATTAAAATACGACTATCGATTTTAATTGGACCCAAATTTTAGCTACTTTTTTCTGTAAGATTCCAAAAAATGTATGTAATGCTTCATTTGTGTGTAGGGGCGTGAAGCAGCTGCCGAAGCCGTGGAAGTGCACGTTCGAGCAGCGGCTGGCGCAGGTGGTGGTGGCGTGCGTGCCGTACGTGGGCGCGTGCGAGTCGCCCGGCGCGCTCAAGTGGCTGGCGGCGCTGGCACAGCACGCGGTGCCGCCGTCCGCCGCGCCCGCGCTCCTCGCACACTGCTGCCGGCTGCTCGACGTCGCCGCCAAGTGCCTGCAGGACCGCACCGACATCTACCACCATTTGCTACGCGCTAGGTGATTATGTGCTTTATAAAATGTCTACTTTGTTTATCTTACGGTTCCCATCCCTTGTAACTAACCTCGTATAGATTCGGGGTATTGCGCAATCTTCTCATAAGATATTTCGTCGATCTTGGTCGAGTTGAGGGAGAGAGAGGATAATATTAAATAAGCAGTAAGCTACGAATATTGATAAAATTGTTCGTCGTTAGGAAAGTAAAGCTAAAACATTTTTTTTTTAATTTCATAGATTATAATTATAATTGAATCGAAGCATCATGACCTTTGTATTATGTATGTAATTAGTAAAATGTAAAATTATGGAAAGCCTAAAGTGACATTTTGCGATGGCATCAGGTTCGGTCTGTACGGGCTGCCGCTGGAGCGCAGCATCTTCACGACGGAGGTGCCGGAGCTGGGCCGCGCGCCCGCCGCGCAGGCCAGCAGCACTGATGACGGCACCAACGGCTCCGCCATCAGACCCGACCACCAGCTCAAGGACTTGCTTAATCTACCGCATCACACCGGTCAGTTGCTCTCCATGCTTTTAACATAAAATATACAAGCCACTTGCTAACTAATCATTGAGACTGCATTATTTACCATTAGAACTTGGGTCATAATCTCTATGATTAATGAATCCAAAGTGTATGGAAGATGAGATGCAAAGCTGCTGACATATTATTACATACTATAAATCATCATGTTCTTTTTGATACAAAGGAAAAAAAATAAAGTGCCATTTACCTGATTTAAAGTATTTATCGCTCGATTGTTTAAGTATTTAACACTTTCGAGCCGAAGACCGTATATTCCCGTGATAAAAAAAATATGATAAGTAGTCGAAGACCTTATTTATTCGATTTTATTATATTTACGCGATGGATGCCGAACGCTTCCGTTTTTAGTGTTAGATAAGTTTATTTGTGTTTATAGGCAAGTTTAACCTTGTCTGTTATTTTATTTGTCATGTACGAATCTGGCAGAAGTAGTTCTTATTACATAGTGGGCACAGGAACGTTTGCATACTTGATAAATATCAAAGTTTATAGATTTATAAAATTAGTATTTGTGATTTCAGTAAAATATTAAAGTAAGTAAAATATGTAAATCTTAATATGTATACTTTTTTTAATAATGTAATAAGTAATAATTCTTTTATATTATTGTAGAAATGCCTTTAGATCGAAAGAAATACTTAACAGAAAAAGAACTTGAATAGATTGCTATGGATATGATGGAAGATGAAGAATTAGAAATTAAGAATGCAGTTATTAGTAGTGGTGAAGGTGACCTTGATGAGAATGTTTATAGCGATACTGAAGTAGACATTAACAATGATATGAACGAAGAAAAAAATTAAATCCTGCAGATGATTTCAAATGGGAGTACATACCTACCTGGAGACCTCATGTATATGTTTTGACGAAAATAGTAGTGGTAAAACAAAAATATCACGGAAGAATCTACAGCTCTAACTATTTTCCTTGAATGTTTGAGTGAAGAAACAGTTGTCAAAATAGTATCGTAATCGAATAATTATTATAAACAAACAATTGAGAAAGATGCTAATATGAAACAGAACATGAGACCTTTAGAAGCAGATGAGTTTGTGTTTTCTAGCAATAGTGTTACTTATGACTAGAGCACAAAAAAAAATAGAAATTCATGCATACTGGTCAACAAATGTCCTAATAGAAACTCCTTTGTTTACTAAAGTTATGAAAAAGGACAGGTTTAAATTCATATCGAGGATTGTACACTTTTGTAATAACGTCCTCGTTATTATAAAAGTGTACAATCCTTATTCCTTATTACAAAAGTTTACAATCCTTGTTCCTACAAGCATAGTGTTAGAAAATAAACATCATATTACTGCAAGGATTGTAATGCCCCCCTTTGTGTTCTCCCTTGCTTCGAAAAGTTGTTAATAAAGATTTTTTTTTTTCAAATGTACTTTTTTACAAGTATATAATTATCAAATTTATATTTTTAATTTAGTTCAATATTCTTGTAGAGACGCCAATTATCGTACTATTCCGGTAAATATATGCTATAACGATGCAGACCGTATGATTTCGCAAACTTCGAAAACTGCCCGTCTTATGGCATACTTAATAGGAAAATAGCACGTCGCGAAAGGGTTAAATATCAAAGAGGAGAAAAAGAAATGGTCTGTACAACTCACTATCAGACAAAACTCGTACATGCTAATATATATAAGTATTTTGTAAGGTCAGCTGCTGCACTGTTATACATTTATCTATTTTAATTACATAGAGCGATTTTTTTTTGTATGTTTGTTAATAATAACCTGGGCTATATATATTGGGTTTATTTATCTAATAAGGTCTGGGTTGATAGTTAATTTATATAATTAAGTTTATATGTGTTCCTTTAGAACCTAAAAGCAGTAACGTGAACAACGGCGCGTGGTGGGCGAGCGGGCCGGCGGCCACCGCGTGCGCCGTGGCGGCGGGCGAGGCGCTGGCGCTGCACGTGACCAGCTACGTGGCGTCCGACGGCACCAAGCTGGAGTCGGTCGTGGCGCGCCACCAGCCCGCCGTCGTCAACGCGCTGCCCCCGGACACGCACCAGGTTAACACTGCAACAGTTCGTAACTGTGCCCTAGCGACACCGGAAAATTCGAATCGAATGCCAGCTCATCCATCGAAATCTGTCAAGCTATTTAGGCCACAGGAGGTCACAATGGAAAGATATATACTCTTGAATAATATTAAACTACACTCAGTCGGGTAAGAAACATACGTAAGGAGTATGTATTCTCGTGCAAAAACTTGGCGTAATCGTTTACTATTGCAATATCATTGATAAATGTAGATTTAAAATTATTAAAACTTTCTTGAGGCGTCGTTAAATTAACTTAACTCTTAAGGCTTAACTCATATTCGTATACTTCAGTTTGAAACTTATCAGTGCCAGTTGTATACACCAAAGTATGTGAAAGTAAAGTTAAGCTGTTTAATTTATTGTTTAAATGTGGTTGTGACAAAAAAAAATGACTTGTCTGTCCTATGATTTTCTAGTAAATCATAGGACAAACAACTCATAAAAAGAATTTTAATAACTCTGAAAAAAAAAACAGTACACATATGAGGTCGACAGCATATAGTTCCTGCCTATTACTGCAGACTGTCATATCCAATTAGTCTTTACTTTTATCATAGTTGTATGAAAATGTAATAAATGTAAATTATTGTCATGGCAGCTGTGGACGGTGGTGAAGGAGGGTCAGAGTAAGCAGCAGTCGCAGGACCCCGACTCTCTGGACGACGTGGAGAACTCCATGATGGAGTGCGATCCACAGGACAAACCCGAAGTCGCAGGAGATAACTTCTTTACGGTACTTTAGTCAAATTTATTTTGATACAAAAAAAAAAAAATTAAATATTGTATGTACTAAACATTTATCGTAGCATTTGCGTGATGCGACAGGTTATGTCTCGTATTTCGGCGTGCTTAGTACGTACTCTCTTTGTTACTGTCGTCATACTATTTCGATGATAACATTTTTATGGACATCACAATACCAACTTGTAAGCATTGAGCAAGAGCGGCGCTGACAATTATACTCATGTCTCACGTTTTTGTGCACGGATAGTAATAAAGAACATATAGAAGCAATAAAACATATTAAAATAGTCCTAAAATGTGTAATTACGGTCCTGTTGCAATAACTCTTTTCAACTTTAAGAATGTCTCTTAAATTTATTTCTTAAATATTTTGCTGTAAAAGGAACAGGAGCAGTGCGACATCCCGTGGGCGACGCTGGTGAGCAGGCCGCCGCAGCACACGCTGGTGGTGGAGCGCATGCACTCCGGCGCGCGACGCTACATCGTGTTGGACTTCGGGCACACCGTCCGCCTCACGGATGTGGTGGGTTCATTGTACCTGGTGGTCGTTTTTTTAATGTGAGGAAATGCCTACGCATATTCGCACTCGCGGTGACAAGTATGAATTATGTCGGACTGGCACCGACTAAAACTGCACAGTGTTCCTCCCGTGCATGTCGGCGTGGCTACGGGAACGCTACCGCACACATCCGCGGCCCCGCCTGCGCCAGCCGCTGAGGAAGGTACCCGGTGGACCTATGTAACCAGACACTTAGAAAATAAATAATGTGTCAAAGTCCGCTCTTGAAAATTAATGCAATAAAATAAAAACTAGCGTACCAATGAAGGTGGGAAAACAGACAGTATAAATTAGATTATACAGCTGTGTTTTACCAGAAGTTTAGGTGTATTATGTATGTTTGTATGTATGTCTGTTCCATTGTTACCTATAGGCTACACAGCTAGACCATGTTGAAGAGAGAGTCTGTCCGACTTGTTGATTTTTTTTTAATAAATAAATCACTATAAAATAAAAGAGACAAGAAAAACTAAAGTTGTTGGTCTTTACGTGGATGTGCTTCTTCAGATAATTCCTTCGTGCTCCGACCTGGTGACGCTGTGCATCGACATCTGGGTGGTCGGCGAGGAGACGGACTGCGTGAAGCTGGCCTTCGCCACCGACATCGCCAGCAAGCACCTCGTGCTCACCGACATACAGCCACCGCCGCTCTGCAGATACATGAAGGTATTGCGCGGTGCTGGTGACGCTACTTTGACATTGGAATATATTTTTTTTCTTTTAAATCATTATATAATAGGTATAGTAATTGAGCGCTTTTGTGTTGCAGCATATAGTTGTTATATTAGGGTCCGCGAAAATCGATCTGTATCAAATTGCAAATTGTTTTGTGTGATTTGGTCATTTAAATTCATTCCAGTAGAGTTCACGGAGATGCTGTTATAAATATTATATGTGGTTATGTATAAGTAAAACAGTCAAGTATAAGTAAAACAGAAATTCAACACAAAATCATTAATATAAGTTGTATAAATAAATCGCACCTGTAGTAACAGAAACAAGATTAAAAGCTGTTTGATTCGTAAACCTTTATAGTTTTTACCCAGAAAACTTAGCTGTTTTAACGAAGGTTGACATAACTTTTTTCGGAACCAGATTTTATATAGATATTACACAGATCATATCACAAATCTAATACAGTCTTTATTTACAATAATTAACTCTGAATGAATTCTATTGTTATCACTTTAGATAACAACAATCGGTCGCTACGGCATGTCGGCGATGAAATGCAAGATCCCGCTGGGCTGGTTCTTCGGCGAGATCGCGGAGGTCACCAACGTGCAGGCCTCCATCAACGCGCTCAACGCTCTGCATCAAGACCTCAGCTGCAGGTTTAGGTCAGTCGTATTTCAATATTGTATCAATTGTAGTAACTTACAATGAATATTGTACACATGGATATTATATATTTATATACATACATACTGTTGGAATGTTCCGTATAAATTCGACGTTCGTAGATTTTCTTTGTTTGCGTTGATGCGCGTCGCAAATGTAGACCAGCGTAAAGGCGTGAACCCTAAGTTTGGAATTATTTTAATTTATTCTTACCATCTAAACGGTGGTTATACGTCAGTAACATAAAAAAAGTTATAAACAAAAATATTAAAAAGTTCTTGAAGAAAAAACATGTCGGTAATCCCTTTATTTTGATAGGAAGCATTATAAACGGTCATAAATATTTGAACACAGTTAACAATTACAAAAAAAAGAAAAGCTTAATTTTATTTACAAACCATGTTGTTGTTTTTTTTCTAAATTGTCTTTTAGTTGGTAATTTTTTTTTACTTTTCCCTACGGGAATTGATCGAACTTTTATATATTCCTCCCATACCGTAAGTCGCAATGATACGGACATACAAACATACACGAGATAAACATTGTTTTAACGTCACAATCAGAAAATATTATACAGGTCAAATATCAAAGTAAATAACAGTTGCCTTTGTTATGTTAATCAAAAACAAAATAAATTACAAAACATATTTTAATATAGTTTTTAATCTACGGTATTTTTTATTCTATTTTTATTATATCTATTAAATATAATTTTTTTATTGCAGTTGAATTTTGCATTATTTTTAAATTTTATATTTAGGTGTGGTATTGTATTTACGAATATTTAGCATATATCATGAAATTGTTGTGTTGGAATACACATTTATCTTTCTTTGAGGTGTAATTATATGATTTCACAATTACGAATAAGTGCTCAATACGTGAATATTCGTCCTAAAGGACAATCACCCAGAGAAAATGTCAAAAGGGCAAGGGTAATTTTGGCAAGCGAGACTAATGCATAAGAAAATATTATTCTAAACACGCTTTTTATTACAGGTTGGCAACAGGGAAACTGATTGACCTCTTGAACCCGTACTTAGAACTGTACAACGGTAACGCCGCCCACATGATGGCTTATTTCAACCTGGCCAACGAGGTGGATCCGAAAGTGGTGAACGCGTACCAGGAATGCATGGACTTGCAGCAGCAGGTGCACAACTGCAACAACATGCTGAAGAAGCTCTGCAACAGCTCGGACTGCAACGAGCGCGCGGTCGACATGATCAACAGGGGTGCCGTCACCTCGGAGGCGCTGTTGTTGCGGGCCTCCACCGACAAGCTGCGTGTTATCGCAGAAAACGTTGTGCACATGCTACTCTACTTCGTGTTCCAAATGGACGATGTGGTAAGTTTTTTTTTACAGCAGTCACTAAATGTTTTGTAACCACTTGGAGATCTTCATCTTGGAGATCTCTTGTACGGACGGACATATCGACATCCGTAATAACTCTCACGAATTGTAGATATTGGAAAATAAAAAAAGAAGAAATCGTAAGAGAATGGGGTTGTTGAGACCTATGACTTGTCGTTCATCGGACAAATCGAAAAATGCAAATATCTAAATGCAAGTCTGTACTTTATGAAGTGTCCCTGAAATGTGCCCAATGCGTGTATGCGTATGAAATGCCCTCAATCAACGTCGTCAGTACGTTGAAGCTAACTGATCGAGTCTGCGTTTACTGTAAATCAAATGAATCCCTTAAAAGTAGTATGTTGTGCAGCAATACACGGAGGTGTCGAGCGAGTGGTTCTCGCGCGTGTCGTCTCTGGTGTGGTCGTGCGGCGCGCGTGGTGCGGCCTCGCTGGGCACGCTGCTGGCGCGCCTGTGCGGCGCCGCCGACTGGTGGGGTGAGCGCCTCGCCGACCTGCTCTGCGACGCCTTCTCGCCGCACGACGCGCCGCCGCGCCCACTGGATAGGTAAGCCAGTCTTTCCGAACATTAACACATTTATTCACTAGTATAGTGTTTTTGTTATTTAGAAATAATTTACAATTGGTTACAAATGTTATGACACAAATAGACAACTACAGAACTAAATAAATGTTAGTAATTCTAATATCTGAAACCATTATAAAAGCGACTGTTACTTTTCGTTTACAATAGCAATGTGATTGTATAGTGATCCGATTTCAGTTAGTTTAATACATTTAAGTTTCTTGCTACGTATTTTGCAACTGTTGTTTTCTATGTACCACATTCTATATTGTTTGTATATAATGTGGTTTGTATTATACAGGTGTCTTGTGGTGGTGATGTACATGTGCCGTAAGAGCATGTACGCGCACCTTGAGGGGGGCGGCGCGGGCGTGGCGGCGGCGCTGGCGACGCGCGCGCTGGCGCTGCTGCGCGC
>DWLR01000441.1:0-25771 GCA_018246295.1 Papilio alexanor hazarajatica
TGAACCGTTACTTAGCTCTAAAAGGTCAAATATTGAGTTCATATCTTTTAAGGGCGTCCTAAGATTTTAGATGACATTTTGGTAGTGATTAAAATGAAACTAACTAAATTTCACATAAAATTGTGTTCGTAAAACCTACTTAACCTCATCAATCAATCAATGTTTCAATGGAAGTTTTTCACTACGTAACTCCACACCATTTGACCAGTTCTGGACAAAATTTGGCACAGAGATAGATTATAGTCTGGAACATCACTAAGGCTTTTATATATATATATATATATATATATAAAAGCAGAGAAACAGTAGTAATATAATATAATATAATATATAATACAATACAATATATATATATAATATAATACAGTACACTTAAATGTGTACAGGGAGAGTTTTTAGAGAGGAATTGTAGAAACTAATCTGTGATCCCCGCCAATCTGTCAGTCGTCATATTCAAATGTGAGAGATCTCAATAGAAATGTTTAGTTTATATTCCCTTGTTAATTTATTCACAAATCTTGTGAAATAAAAAAAAAACTCTTTATATTTTTTAAGCATTTTTCTTAATTTTACGATGAAGTAATTAAGAAAAGTAAAATAAGTGTATACTGTAAGTCCCTGTTTTCCCCTAACAAAGTACACGGGATTAGGATCTTTTTTTGCGTCTGGTAGTTAGGTTGATATTAATAAAGTAGTTGAGACAAAAATTCTCAGTAGATAGCACTCTTGCGGTTGAACATACGGAATTCCTAATAAGAGAGGCTTATGGCGAATAACATCTGGGGCCCGAGGACGGCAAACACTTGCTGTAAACACGAGGTTACAGTAAGAAAAATGTTTTTGTTTCCCGGAGCTTTCCTTATATTTTGTCATATCTCGTGTTTTGTGTACATTGCCCCGGAGAGATGCAGGATCTTGTTTATTTATCTAACTAGCGTTTACTTTGTGTAATACGAAATATTTTCGCGAATGACGTTGTGTCGTAAAAGTTTAATCTTAAGTGAGGGTGTTCCTATTATAAAATATATTTTGGTAATGTTTATACGGCAATATAAATAAAGGAGATTATATATCGTAAATGTGTTCTCAAGAAAATGTTGTGGTTTCAAATCAATGGATTTTCCTTTGGATAAAGAAGATAAGTAGACGACTAAAATTTTTAATTTGTATTCAAACCAATTGTTGATTTTGTTTTTCGTAATTTTATATGTATAAATATTTAAAAAAAAATAAAAGTTTAAATACATTTTCTTAAATCGCTTTTGAAGCGTTAACTTAATTTTATGGACTTTAGATATTGCGGAAAACTGTTGATCTTTTTATCGTGTAAAATTACATCTAATTTTTATTTATACGGGTAAAGTACGAATTGTTTTATCGACACGTCTAAATTGAAAAGTACCTAGAGATGATAAATAAATACGTGTCTTATCTACGAAGTTATCTACCGAGGGAAGGATATTTATTATGTTCTTTTGCACCCCGCTCTATTGTCAATTCTGAACACGTCTTGTCTGTGGCATCTAATTCTACTGCTAATTTTGCACCTTATCGACACCCGTGTAGATAATGTGTATAAGACTTAATATTACGAGAGAATTCCTTGCATTCTTCTAATAAAATCTTCATTAAAACCATACTAGAATTAAATACATATATTTTTTTTACGAAATTTGGTATTTTAAAATACACACAAACAACAGGTTATAATTTTTTAAGTATTTAAAAAATTTGCGAATTTCCTAGTTTCTTTCCTTATTGATCGACTTTGCTTGTAATTTTTAATGTTTGGTACCTCAGAGCTGTATTAAAACCTATTTATTTTTTTGTTGAGAAGCGGACATTCTCCCACGTTTAATCTTTAATGGCATTGAGCCCTGGATTCCGAAGATACACTGTAAATTTAGATATTGCTAGATTTAAGACTAGCCCTATTTGGATCTAATGACTTAAAATATTTTTAAATAAAATTATTTCAAATTCGAAGTCAGTTTCGTTTTTGTCAAAAATTAAAAAAAAAAATCTGTTATCTTTTAATTCCATGTGTCAGACAGACAGAGTCATTACAGACAACCATGTGGTTGTATGTAATGTCTCCACACACGTATTTACATATTATCGACACATGTCGACCAAAAGTAAATATGCTGTTTTATTCCTTATGGTTGCTATAAAACAAGAAGCCTTATACTTATAAAACAGGCGATAAATGTCGCGGAGGTAAAAACTGAGACTATACAAATCTAGATATATGACGCGGTGCACGAAAAAAAATACAAATGGTATGTTAGAGAACAGACACTATTCTTGGCATGCGCAAAATGAAGTCGGTAAAATATCTAAGACATTTGTCAGTCGATTACCTGAGAGGGAGCCTCCCTCGATAATATTACAACATTCAACGTATTATAGGGGATAACGTCTTACTGTGCTTATGAATATAAATTTTCATACCAATTTCTTTTTAGAGTTAAGGGTAGCGGTAATAGACAATACACCTTTTCCTTTCAACGCTTTGTTTGTTCCATTACTTTGATAGCTTATTTCTAAGAATTTGGGTTTGCGAAATAACAAATGGTAGTGCTTTTTAATTAATCATTAATATCACTCATACGGAATCAGTAAATAGATATTTTTCAATAAAAGCAGTTCCGTTCGGAAAGTTAACAAAGTGTTGAAAATATTTACGAAGAGGCGCTAATAAAGTTTGACCTAAAGTCAAGCGTCCTTGGCGCCTTTTACCTTAAAAACAAACAATTTGCTGCAATAAAAAATACCGATTATTTATATCGTTCAAATGACATATGTCTAATTCAAAAACATTCTATCTGTCGTGCAACAATCCAGTGCATTAATTACTTCCCCCGCAGTGTCTTTGTTCAATATAAACGTAGCCATATAAAAGATGTTCGCATATAAATCTCCATCCGTTAATACTTAATTAGTGTGTTAATTAAGGCGAGTCAAATTTTTCGCAATTATACCGTTCGTTGAATTGAAATGGTTTCATTATGCAAATTATAATCAACTGTTAAAAGGATTGCAACGTTCATTGCTGGTACAATTTGGCGTGTAAAATGTTGGGAAATTTTTGTGTAATCGTAAAGACATTAGGTGGTGGTTTAGCGACAGATTTGAATAAGTTATATTTAAAAATGTCTGAATAAGTTGGGTAAAGAATTTTAATAGGAAAGAAATTGTTAAGAGACTCGAGGAACGCGCGTTAGCGTTCCGAGCCAGCTCCGGGAACAGTGCTCGTTATATTGTAACCCCTCTTGTCTACGTTTATAGAACGGCAATTGAAGACCGTTTTCATATTCAGATTTGTATTTTCAATAAGAGTGCATAACGCGAATTGTATATATTATTCAAATTTTTCCGTCGTGGACAGTAAAGTACCTTATTAAATGTAGAAATACCTTATTAAATGTTGAAAGAGGTTGATTTCATACTTTTATGGATTTATGCAGTTCCTTTTTTTATAAAAGAAGGTGGCAAACGAGCAAGCGGTCAAAGTGACCTCTACCCATAAGCATCTGATACAAGTATTTGCGAGTTACTGATGCGTTGCTACCTTACCGTTGATACCTTTAATAGATAGAGTATAGACAAAAATTTACATTTTCTTCTTCTATCGATCCCCTTCCTCGTCAAACCCAACTTCCCTTCCGCCTTTTCCTTAATAGAATTGGGTTGGAAGGAGAAGAGGACTATAATTAGACCCCTGGTACCTCATTCCTCAGACGAAACGCAAAATAATGCGACTTCAAGCCGTCTGTGAGGTTGTGGTATTTCACCGGTCGAGCGGGCCATTCGTGCAACAGATGTTGCTGCGGTCTCTACCACTGTTAAAATGTACAAGATAATATATATACAGTACTGTCTCCCTTCAGTCATCAGGAGGTATTCGGTTCACCTAGGAGAATCCATAAACTTAAATTAACGTATTAACGTAAGGTTAAATAACATTAAATTTCCATCATAAGATAAAGCTACGTATTAAAATCTAGCTTAGATGAAAATCTGAATTAAGAATTCTTAGCGTAAAATCAGAGAGAATAACATCAGTAGTTGATGTCGAGAAAATACATTTATTTCATTTTAATATTTTAATAATTAAAATTTGTTTCTATTTTGAAAGAATAACAAGGATGGAAATTGGAGTACAAACGTTTAATATAATTAATGTAATTTGTATTAAGATAAATTCTGTTGGATTTAGTTCAGGTGGATTATACGAGATCCTTCCATCTAAAATAATCCACAGGGATTAGCCTTGTAGAGCTCGGCGCTATAATAGTTAGCGGTTGACGCATCCGGCCGCCATGCCGCTTACAAGGCTTACATCTAAAATTTCTGACGCACAAAGGATGTGGATAATCCTTGCGGAACACAGGTCCCTATATTGAAGCACCTTTAACAATATTATGAAGTAAGTTGCCAAATTTAATGTAAAATTCAGCTGTTAAAATTAGATACTAAATGAAAGAAACACCTTAAGTGTATACCATAGATTCTGCGAACCTAAGATACAAACAAAGATCAGGTGTTTCTGATTGCCACGTTCACGACTCAACTTTTTTGCTCCTTTGACATTTATGCGTTAACATCGACCACAGTAGTCTGTAAATTATTTGAAAGTTATTGATATTTTTCAAATCAATTTTTTCATACTGATATATCAATTGTTGCACCATTATGACACCGCTGTAAATCCATTATAAAACTATTCAATTGTTGTGGTTCAACTTTAGTTTGGTTTTAATAGAACCATAAATATTCTTTAGTCTTTGCATCGTTGTCGTTCTTATATAATAACTTTATCGATTCAGACTATAGTAACCTCTAAAGACAAACTTTTATCACGTAGTTTATTGAACTATATCTACTACTACTACTTCTAGTCTACCATAATTTTGTAAATGAACGCATTGAACACTAATGCAAAAGTGTATCTCGGCAAACGCTCGTACGTATTTTGCATACCCAGACATTTCATATTTACGTCAAGAGCTCCCATTGATTTATTTCCTTGAACGTATTATTCGTAAAGACTAAAATAATATAAATGTTTTTATAAATATTATGACTATGGTCATGGAAAGTAATTGTCAGTTACTATAGTGTGTTTTTTTCTAATACAATTATACGTCCTCGAGTATATGAAATTAATACAATTTTATAAACATTCTATAACGATGTTTATTGCATGTGTGATGGCGATGATACGGCGGAATGAAACTCAGATTTAGAGCGCACAGTTCGCTTTCGGATGGCCGAATCGCGAGTATTCTGTACTGTCTACCTTCGTTTATTTTCTAAAGAAAAGTTAAATTTCAAATCACAAAATATTTGAGTATATAATACAAAAAATTATAAAACTAAACATAGATAAATAAAATAATATGTGGGCTTTTAAATATTCTATCGTCAACAGCATGCATTATGAGGAATGTGCGCAGGAATTATACAAAGTCAAAATTCTATTCTCTATCCTCTTCTCCTCTACCTCCTTTTGTCATGGACTTTCATAATTTCAATTTAAGTAGCGATAGGCTTGGCAGATTGTCCTGGAACTTAAAGACAATATATTGCTTATATGTTAATATCAGCCTACACACGTTTGTCTTCAAGCCGCAATAACAATCAAGTTACAACTCCCATCATTTCGCACAGTACTGCCATGCGCAGTAAAGGTGCACTACGCCACCACCACAAACTAATGGGGGTTGGAGCCAAAAGTCACATACATAGATAATTTTTCCACAAGCTGGACCGATGATCTGTTGCCGGCTGAGGGTGGCTTACAAGGTTGGTCTTATTGTAGACATGATAATGATGGCACCTAAGGATGACACCCCGGTAAATGGATCGTAAACGTAGTGTGTTCGACAATGTCAATAAATATCGTCAAGCGAACTGCACGCTTCATAATTTTCCGTCACAGTCCGTAGAAACATTAGGCCATTCTATTTAACTTTAGGATTATTGATCTCATAAATAATAATTAAATTGTTATTTTCTACAGTACTAGCTCTAAAATATCTATATAATTTGTCAAAGTTACAGTACAAGAATATTTCTAAGAAATATTGAAGGTTATAAAAGGCCTTACGCCTCACGCCTTTTGAGCCAGAGAATGTTGCACTAAATTGACGTCTAACATGGGATCACGCGTTCTTTTGATATGGTAATCCGGCCTTACCCTTGGGCAATAATCGATTATTAAATAGGCAAAAATCGGCATGATCAGTGCAAAACCCTTGGGATCCACTGTAAGAGTCTTAAGCGAATTCTTTATGAGCGAAAAAGGCCGATTGTAGGTCAAATCCAGGCCTGTTGATCTCGGAATAATTTATTAGGAATATTTCGAGTGACTAAACTTGCTGAGTATTTCATTTCTTTAGTCGGAATTTCGTTTAAAAATGTCCGAATAAGAAAATATTTTGTTTTTAATAGTACATTTTTTTTATTTAACAACGTTAAACATCATCATCAATACTTCGTGTTCAACGTGCAGTACATTCACTGATGGTTTTGCTTTAAACTACTACTACGCTTATTACATAAAACTAGAATTCAATCTTGACAACGGCTCGAACGACGAAAATGTCTTATCCATAAAAACACGAATTCCCATAGAACAAAAAAAAATAATGTTCTCAATTTGTACTATTATAATTGTTGGACTGTAAACAATGATTAATTACTGATATCTTGCCTTTTTGTTAGATGGCACTTGTTTGGCATTATACGAATGCTTAATATATATAAAACAATGATCTGACATAAAAATACAACGTGAAGTGTAGCTACAGGTCTACAGCTAGATCTTTATAATTAGAATAGTTACAGATTGATTTGTGGTGGTCGTGCGTAGGATGTTTCCCTAATCACCACTTCAGTTGAGGAACCAGTAGGGTCGATTAATACGTCTTGAAGAGCGATTGTTTATTATGCCTACGTAACAAAGGGGCGCGCGGTTCAAAAGGCGACACGTAAGTTGTGCAGAATAGTGGAACGACGACTGGCCGGCCGCGCCCACGCACACTGAAAGCAGTTGCTGAAGAAACCTCAAACCGGTCAAACCGGTTTACAGTGGCACGCCTCCACAGCACTTTAATGGCGCGTGATTCTAATAAATATATAACATAAACTAAATTTTGTATGTTTGTATATATGAAAATAAATATTATGTTTTTTTGATATAAATTAATTTATAGTTGTAATTATATATGAAATACGTAAATGAATAAAGTATAAATGAATAGATATAAATATATATTTTTATTAATTTTTATGAATGTGAACCTGAATATGAAGTAAATAATAATTAAATGTTTTTATATATGTTAATGAGTAGCCTACATCCCTCCCCCCCAGAGACCGTCACTATGGGCGAAAGTAATCGGGAAAACGAACAGTGCGGCCTGAACGTGTTCGTTTAATGTCGTTCTGAATTAACGCACTTGGCGCTGTACGAGTGGAATTGCCCAAAGAGTTGGGATAAGATTTAGGAGAAGGAGTAGTAATAGGAACAGGGTAAGGTGGATCGGTCAGTGTGTAGGCCGGCTTTAGGCGGTCTATAGACACTGTGACACTTTTACACTTTACCAAAATTTTAAAAGTTTTGTTACTGCATTCTAGTACTTCGTAAGGTCCAGAGTTAGGAGGTTGTAAGGAACCACGTAAGGAATCGTCCATTAAAAATACGTGACTAGAGGAGTTTAAGTCTTTGTAAATAAATATTTTTTCTTTCCTATGATGTGCAGCAGGCGAAGGTTCTGGTTTGCATACAAATTGACGCAATCGGGTTACAAAGTCCGAAATGTCAATGGACTGGGGAGTCGCGGCGTGAAAAAAATTCTCCTTGGTAAACGTAACGGCTCACCATAAACCAACTCGGCAGATGATGTTTGAAGATTGGACTTAAATGAATTCCTAATGCCTAGTAAAATTAAAGGTAACCTATCTGACCAATTACAGTCAGCGTGACACTTTATGGCTGCCTTAAGCTGTCGGTGGAATCATTTCACAAGGCCGTTGCAGAGAGGGTTATAAGCGGTTGTTCTGCGGTGTTTAAATCCAATTAGTTTTCCGAGATATTGAAAAAGTGAAGATTCAAACTGTCGGCCGGTGTCGGTGACTATATCAGTTGGACACTCAAACCTGGATATCCATGATAACAATGCCTTTCCGACGGTTTCCGCTGTAATATCTATCATAGTAATCACCTCTGGCCAGCGTGTGAAACGATTTACAATAGTAAGACAGTATCGGTATCCCTGAGAGATAGGGATGGGACCAATAATGTCTACGTGAATTAACGCAAATCGAGCACAAGGAAGATCGAAAGTGCCTAATGGGGATTACACATGACGATACACCTTAGCGCGTTGGTAAGCCAAACATTGACGGGACCATTCTCGACAGTCTTTGCGTACCCCAGGCCAGACGAAACGCTCAACAACCAACTTAGCCGTAGCGTTGGCACCTGGATGGCTAAGACAGTGAAGACTGTCGAAAACCTGTTTCCTAAAAGGCTTGGTTATAAAGGGTATAGGTGACGAGGTACTAACGTCACAATAAAGTTCCGTGTGAGAACTAGGAATTTTCAACTTTTTAAGACGAAGAGCAGATTCTCCTTCTAAGAGTTGAGTGAGCTCTCGATCGGACGCTTGAGATGAAGCCAGTGCGTCTAAGTCCATGGGTATCTGCAGTTCTTCGACGCGTGACAGTGGATCAGCGACAACATTGTGCTTTCCTGAAATATGTCTAATGTCGGTTGTACACTGCGAGATATAATCGAGGTGACGGTACTGTCGAGGTGAACAGTTTGCTTTACGTTCGCTGAAGGTAAAACTGAGTGGTTTATGGTCAGTATAGACCATGAAGTGCTTGGCCTCAAGCATGTAACGAAAGTAATTTATGCTTTCGTATATAGCTAAAAGTTCACAATCATGGGGCGAATGCTGAGAAGGGCTTAGCTTTCGCGAGAAAAAAGCGAATAGCTGCCAAACTCTAATTTTAAATTGTTGCAAAGTTGCGCCCATTGCCAAATATGACGCGTCAGTCACCAGAGCTAGGTCGGTCTGACAATCTGGGTGTGCGAGCAACGCAGCATTAGCGAGACTTTCTTTGCATTTATTAAAAGCTAATAGTGTCTTGCCAGATAAGTCAAAGGGTTGAGAACCTTTGGTACAGCCAGTGAGTAAGGCACAAGTGGGGTTTGAATCGCAGCAGAATGTGGTAAGAATCGTCGGTAAAAATTTAGCATTCTCAAAAATTCTTCGTTTTAATTGTTTGGTTGTTTTTGGAATGGTAAAGTCACCAATAGCCTGAACTTTGGAGTCTAAAGGTTTAGTGCCAGCTACCGAAATACGGTACTCGAGGAATATTACCCCGGATGCACCAAAGACGCATTTTGAGGGGTTAACAAGGACCATATTCCTTCATACGCGTGAATAGTTGGTGAAGGTGGGCTTCATGCTCGACTTTATTTTTGGAGAAGAGTAAAAAGTCGTCCAGACAGGCATAACAAAAGTCGAGGCCTCTTGTCATTTCATCGACAAACCTTTGAAAGCTTTGGGCAGCGTTCCGTAAACCGAAGATCATGTGCGGGAACTCGTATAACCCAAAAGATGTGTGATGGCTGTCTTTTGTATATCAGGCTCAAACACAGGAATCTGGTTGTAAGCTTTCGACGGATCTATGATAGGAAAAGTTATGCAACCAGCAATAAAATGGGCGCAATCATGTATATTTCTTACGGGATAGCGATCGGGTATTGTCCGTGCATTAAGCATGCCATAGTCGCTACAGGGACGCTAGCTATCATCGTTGGGTGCAAGATGTAAGGGTGAAGACCATGGGCTTTCAGAGGGACACATGTTTAGCAATGGTACCCATTGCTAAACATGAGTTCAAATTGCTGTCTAGTGATTTTGAGTTTATCGAGTGCAAGACTACGGGGTGTACATGAGATGGGTCGTCCCGGTGTAGTCCTAATGTGATGTACAGTGCCATGCTTTGGAGTTAGCGGTGTGCTGGAAGGGCGTGTAATTTCCGAAAATTTTTGTAATATCGCGTGAAAGCAAGTGTCGCCTGTCGTAATCTTTACAGCTGATAACACCTTAGCATAAGAAGCATTACATGACAAAGTTGTAGTGTTATCAATTAAGCGACGGTTATGACAATCTACAATTAAATTATAAGAAATAAGGAAGTCTACACCTATAATTGACTTTGTAACATTTGCCACTGTAAAACGCCGCGGAAAACTACGTCTAATACCTAGATTTAAGTTAAGCTCGATAAAACCAAAAGTGTTTACGTGTCAAGTGCCAGTGTCCACCAGGAATTGGGTGTTAATGCTGCGGTCGGTGACAAAGAGGCGAGGTAGTCGGGCAATTGTTTGTCACCATTAGTGACTACCCGTGAAGTTTTCCGCCTTGGTGTAATTGCAGGGCTTGACGCATTTATTTGCCTTTTCCTCGAACTTGGCATGGTACCAGCACATAGGGTATTGCATAGAGTGCGAATTAGAACGTCTCCTATGTCGCGAGGAGGACCGGTGTCGGTCGCGAAGTCTAAATCGGCGGTTTTTGGACGGTGAATTCTATTACTATCTCTACTCAATATTATGACGTTTGCGACATAGGGCCGAGTATTGTTACCCAGAAGAATAACCTTGTCATGTTTTTTTGGCATTCCGTATGTTTTTCTTATAATACATGGAGCTATGAACTACTGTTTCGTAGTCTGTGTCATACCTCCCAGATATTGTATAGTATCAGGTTATAGCAGCACATAGTATACAACATCCTATTTGTCCCACAGCAACAC
Organism: Papilio alexanor hazarajatica; assembly: GCA_018246295.1. Taxonomy (NCBI): domain Eukaryota; kingdom Metazoa; phylum Arthropoda; class Insecta; order Lepidoptera; family Papilionidae; genus Papilio; species Papilio alexanor. Next base: position 10,846 of record DWLR01000441.1, read on the forward strand.
TTTCGAACTATGAATATTCCATTTTGTTTTAAACGCTAGCCTTTTTGCAGAAAAGCGACCAGGTCAATAATCAAATTACTTTTGCTTACCTTAAATATCTGTTACACAGATACGTCATTTCATAAGAAGATTGTTTCTTCTTCTTCGCTAAAGAAGAAATATTGTGGTTGCAGAAGAAAACAATCAAATTATAATTTGTATTTTAAGTCGGTGCATATTCAGCCAGATGGAGGGGTCAGTGACCACTCGAGACGACGACGTTGCGGATTTTATCTCAAGCCCGCCGCGCCGAATATGACGACTTTTTTACAAAACCTCCAAAAGATGTCTGAAGAGGCGCGCTTCGAGGCGAACGCGAACAAAAATGCATTACGCCGCTCCGTCGCAATTACGATATAACTGTGCGCTGCTGTAATTACATCATATAAAAACAAAAATTACCTTTGCAATGTACCTGTACCGAAATGTACCTTTCTTGTTTTGTGCACGTGGTTTTTATCAAAAAAATATATATTATTATCATACTACGATCTCGAATAATCTGCATTAATGCGATGCGTTGCAGCGTTTGTTTAGGCAAGAGGACAGGTGTAGATAAAGAAAAGAAGAATAAGATTGTATGGGAAAAAGAAGAGAATTGCGCCACATTATTTCGCAGTCGAAACGTAGTAATTTTTTGCCGCTAGTATTTACGGACCTTTTGGGCACCTTCGAATCAATGCTAAACGCGTAATGAGTAATAGACTAAGCTGAGGTTCCCTCTTGCAGACTTTTGAGCCAAGTCACTCCATTAAGCATCAAACGAAGCGACTAAGAGCTCGGTGGCCACCTAATCTAATAATGATTTAAATACGAGAACCCTCCAGCTTAGTCTTTCTTACACAGATTTAAGCTACGTGACCTCTGTGTTCTGCCGCCACAAGCCCTGTATAAAAAGGCAAACAGTGGCAAGCCTGAAACAAAACATCTGTTATTCTGCCAAGGCTTAGTAATTTTCCGATTGAGCCGATCGATTAAAGTTGTTGCAGCTACTACCTCTAATCCTAACATTTAATCAACATGTCTTAGTTAACAGCACTACAGGCGATATAGTAAATGTAAGACAGAGTATAAGTACAGATGTTGACGTTTTGTAAGTTTAAACAATATTTTACAAATAAAAAGTAAAACAAAACTTTCACATCACTCGTTCGCAATCTATCTCATATTTTCCAACGCGGACAAGTGTTGGAACAAATACTGGCAATATGAAGAAAATAAACAAACCGTATTGGAGTTCGGAGTCGCATCCCGTCCTGAGCCTGATCGGAAATTCCGTTACCCGCAGAGGGAATCGACTAGTGCGAGCGCATTTGGTCCGTTTGAACTTTCCTAAGTTTGCCGTCGCGGTACCGAACTCTTCTGTGTGTATGTACGGTGTCCATAAAGCTGCGGAGAATTTTACTATACTTATTATTAAGAAATTTTATTTATGGATAAGCACATTTGTAAATCAAAATATCGACAAGACCGAGATAGCCTCAATAAAATTGTGTAATGCATGTACACTGAACCTCATTTGGAAAAATATACATTTTAACGGTATATGAACATTATATATTTATACCATATAATTGTAGGGTGCTCATACAACATACACATGTTTAGCCAATTGGTTGTAAGCAATGAATTGTTAAAGGCTTGTTGCTAAAGATGATGACGTAATGTATTACGTTCAAAATAATAATAACTCGAGAATTTAGGCGTACTAATAACACTTAAAGCCCTAACATTATAGCGAGGGATAATAAATCGTATTATAATATGATTACTTACTAAATTATATAACAAGAATTAATTGCTTAATAGTAGAGATTGATATCGGTACTTGTAACATTAGCGCGTTTTATATTCTTCTTCAAATTGTCGTACATATTATTTTTCCGTCAATTGTCAATATATGGTTATCCTACATTCACTTGCTACGAATTGCACGTGATTGAATTTCGTACGTATAAAAGTTTACGTTTAAAGAGCATAGTTTACATTCTTACTCCGCGAAATGGCGTAGGATATGCGTCAACTTGCGGTTTATCTACGTTTAGTTCTTAGTTCGTAGTTAGTTATTTGTTCTTCAATTTAATTTCAACATTTTCAGACATTACAAATAGATATTACTCCTTATCGAAATGAAGAATTTGTAAAAAATTGTATAGGGTGGGAATGACAATTTTTGTTTTGCACGAAGTGTACGCGCCTTAGCTTAAATACGTAAATAAAATAATATATACGCTATAGCTTAAAGTTGGATTACAGCCGTATTTAATGGTAATGGTAGACCACATATTATTACGATCAATTATAATGACAATGAAATGCTCAAAATGTATTGAGAAACAAAATATCTCATAAGAACTTTTTAAATACACAGCGACACCGCTGCTGATAAAAATATCAATATTTTACATTAAGAAAATTACCTTAACAACTTTTTTCTTAATTACATCAAAACTTCTATAAACAGTTTGATAAAATTTTAAGAGTTAGTTACAAAAGGTCTATTAATGTCAGGTCTTTATAAACAGAACGGGCGTAGCGTGTTATGTTAAAAGTACTAACGTGTTAATCTAACGAAGTTATCGCGTAAAGAGTGGTTGTCGAAGAAAATTGCTCAATCAAAGATTGTTGAGGTTAGGTCAAGCGTGACTCACCTCGTAAACCATATAATGGCTAGTCGCTCGGCAATAACGTTTTTATTAAGTCTGCCTTATATGAATATTTATGTTTCAATTTAAATAAAAAATTAAACCATTCAGTCAAAATTAAGCATACATAAATTTCATTTATTACATAGAGTTTAATTTCCTTTTCGTATTAGTAATTAACTATGCCCGTGACCCAAATCTTAGACCTCTAACTTATTTATAATCGCTTTGAGGACTTACAATAACATAGATGCTAAAAACTATTCAACTTAGTGGGTATAAGTAGAAGAAAACAAATTTCCTGTCCCCTTAATAGAATTCGATCTAATGAATCTCATTGATATTGTTGTATGCCCATTTTATATAAGTTGTGGAGAATAAAAGAAACATTGTACGACTGTCGTTTCATTAACTAACGTAACTACTTAGCTAAAGGCAAAGTTGAGTAAGAGTGCCTGCTTCTCCATAACAATTACGGCACTCGGAAGTAATAAAAGTTCTCTTTTTCCGTACGTGACGCAGAAATCAGCCGACTCCTATGGACGTGTTCTGCATCGCTTACCTACGCTTTCCCTTTTATTTTTCCTTATATTTTCACTCACTTACCTTCCATAGGTTCACTGTATTACTGATGAGAGCAACAGACGATTAACTCTGTCTACGAATTATTCCGCACATAAAATTAATAATCCATTTCATTTCATAGTAGACATTTTATAGTTGACTCGCTTATTTTCTTTCGAGATTTATTTGAAGGGAAAATGAGTACCAATTATTAATATATGGCTGTTTTATATATATATTCAGTCATAAGTCCCAAATTAAGACTCTTGGTTATTTATAATTGAAACCATTTTTGAATAAAAAAAATATGTAATCAAAATTTTCGAAGCGACGATACTGGTGATATGAAAACGATGATTAGGGGAAGGGATAGGGAGATAATTGCATTGCTATGATTGATGTCTTTTGTCTAAGGAGACACGATAACCAAAACTCCGTAACGAGTTCCCTCGCCCTTCGCTTCTTACCCCTCTCGCACGTGCAAATCGGATTTGTCTAATTTATCGCCCTGTCTGGAGGCATTGCGAGATGCCACGGTTACTTAGCTCTCGACACCTTACTGTAATAATAAGATCTCTAGAGGGGTTTAAATTGAATCCCACTGCAGGCACAGCTCAAGTGGATGCTCAAAGCCGGGTCCCGCCTTGGAGACACAATCATCTTTTTACAAAGGCTTTCGGTAAATAGAATGATAAACAAATGGAAATCTGTTTTATGCATTTTTACTGGGCCGTGTTTATTTGTTTTAAACGTCGTTGTATTCGTATGTGAAACATATTTTGATGACAGGTATATAAAAGAATATAGACACGGCACAACAGAGATAAGAATTCAAAGAATCATTGAAAAAAATTTATTTCGTGCATCAGTATCACCTCATACATATAGCTTCTTTACCTACTGTAGTCACATTTAATTGCGTATCAAAATTCACATTTATATTTTTTAAATCAAGCCATAAATACTCCAATTAAATAATTTGTCATTATTTGTTCTGATAATAAACGGGAAAGTAAAAAGTAAAATAGAGAAGAACAACGTCTGTCATATTCCTTATATTTTTTTGCAGAACTCAAAAAAAAAAATCATAACAACTTGAACATAAAATTACGCAGTAAATTTCTCCTTTAGCCTGTATAAATTCCTGTGTTTAATAAAAGTAAAAAGTAGGTGTATTTCGTTCACCCTTCAACGATGTATCAGAAAAAGACGAGGGTGAGAAAGGGGCAAGCACGAAATGAAAATAAGTATTTGAACGATCGCTTTGACTCTTAACATTGACCTGACGTGTAAAAAGAACGAAAACATTATTATAATGAATATTATAAAATGAAGCTAACAAATTATTTATTAGAGCATAGTCATTTGCTTCGAAGACATAAATAGCTAGAAAACGTATTAGCATCTTAGTCGATGAGTCATACATTTTCTCTTGCTTATAACGTGTTAACAATGTAATGCACGAAGTACTTAATTGCATCGTTAACTTGACGGTCGATTTTCTTTATGATCCCGAAAAATGGTAAAAGAAGGAGTTTGGTAATCTTATTACAGGAACACAGGCAATACGACGACGAATAAAAAAGCTCGAAAGCTGTCGAGACAAAAAGTCGAAATTTCCTATAAATCTACTGGTTTCTTTTTTGTAACAGTTACTCTCCCAATAAAACGGAGAGATATTTTGTTTTAATTTGGATAGACAATCCTTTGGGATTTTTATGTGAACAAGATGTGCTGCTACAAATTTGTAAGGTTTTTATGAGGAATCATGTCAATTTCTTGACACTGCATTCAAGGCAACCTTAACCAAACTTATATAAAGATTTAATTACAGCTTAGGTAAATTGATTGAAATAATGAAATATATAAGAGAAATTTTCAATTCATTTGTAGCTACGTGTGACCTTTCAAATATAACAGGCAGTCATTACTGTGCAAATGTCTCAATTAACACAGAAAAGCGTGATAAAGGCGACAGGGAATAAATTGGTGGCCATTTATTAGGTACGACAATTTACTGAGCTCAAATCACACCATATCCACTCGCCGATTTAGTTTCGGCGTAGTTATTAAAGCGCGACATTTCACTATTCACTGCAAAATGTAAGCGATAATTTTTCATTTAATTTATAAATATGATTTAGTCAAATTTAGATGAAATCGATAATTTAATGATTTGTACAATCAGGTGACCGATTGATGTTCCTGTCTTTTCTCTAAAACGTTAAAGAAAGTTTACGTAACTGCAAAATAAAAATATTTCTCCTAAATACCGACTTGCCTTGTCGAATTATACCGTACTTGGCAGGAAACCTTTCGCGAAAAAAATGAAGCATGGGTCGCATACAGTATATACATACGTACATAGTTACAATATTATGTAAGAAAACTTAGTACTGTGTATGTTACGTAGATGCACATACAGACATAATGCGAATGTAGATTTACCCCGTAACTCGCAATACCATAATATACTTCGTTGTCTTAAATTTGTAAAATTATATTTTTATCTCGATTTCCAATCTTTCAACATGTCGCTTTCTTATTCTCCTTATCAAAATTTACAATGTTTGCAAATTTATTTTTACATATTTACTTGACTTAAAATACTAAAAAAAAATCAAAAACAAATTTTGCCAGTAGAGAAAAATCAATTTACAATCTTTATTATACAGGATGTATTAAAACTGTTGATTTTAGTTAGTATTCACGTGTGCCGGCATAAAAGTAGAGATCCTATAAAACATACTGTAGCGTCGGCCCAAACATTTACACGCGAGCTTTAAGCTTTGCGGAGTTAGATTGAGTGCTGGGATCAATTAGAATTTTATTTGTATATAAGGTGTACAGAATATGTACGTGAGCAAACATATCTTTGATTTTTCGTATTGCGTCGTATATTTAGTATGCAATATTGTCGTAGTTTAAGCAACAATAGCCAATGGCTGGTGTCACAGAACCTTTTTGCTTGCCTTCTTTGCAAATTGTTTATAAATGGTTACTATTCTAGGGTTTATAAATCAGTGAGTACTCAATAAGTGAAACTAATTTCTATTGATTTTTGATAATATAATTATGACAATTAGGGTACAGTAATTGTTGTTGTCTATGCTAGTGTTAACTGTATGACAAACACGACCGCCTACTTTTAACAATGTAATTGAGTGCTCACCAAGTTCACCAAGGTAATTCATAAAATAATTAATATAAATGTAATATAAAATGGATAAATGTAAATAGAATCAGCGCACGAAGTATAGAAAGTCACGAAAGGTAAAGGTTAAGAAATTAAAGGGAAGGATAAATCTTAATCGTTAATAGATTGATGGTTTAGTGTAATCGCAGAGTGCAATATATAAAGTTGTCGGTTTGAATCCGGTGTCCCCTAATAGTCAACTGTTGTTATCCATATGTCCATATCTTTGCAGGAGGTTAATCTTTGTTGGAACTATTAAGTTGTAGCATAAATAAAACTAATTTCAAAGTAATTACTACGCTAGGTTACAAGTTTACGAGTAACTTATAGTTGTATTGGTCGTGGTATTGTTTGTTTGTGTCACTGAAACAATAACGGGAAATACTGGAGTTGCAGTATATCCGTTGGCTATACCAAGCCACTCGCACACAATCTCGAGTGGCCATTCTATGCGTCGTCAAGCCGTAATGGGCGAGAACAAATGGTTCTATTTATCGTAAAATCGACACTAAAAACGGCGTAACACATCCTTTCGACAAAACAAGTAGTAAATTTTATACGGTTTGTTCGATGCGGGTCTCAAAACGAACGGTTATTGTTGATGGAAGACGTTATTGTGCTCGAGTAATTGAAATCGATAATTTACACTTTGACTCAGTTCACCTAGTGTATTTGCACCCGTCGATGTCTGCTAGGCGCATTTAAAAATAATTTAAAGTATTAAAATTATTTCAATGAATAGTCACATTTGCTCAGACTTCAAGATTCAAATCTGCAATCTGACGATTTAGAATAGATTGCCAGCAGTTGGACCCCGTATACAATTTTTTGTATTTCGAAGAAATTAAGTTATGCGATTTCGGTGCATAAATCAATTGAAAATACAATTTGTAATATATCTAGTGTCTTGCTTTTTCTAGTTTGTGTCCTCTCTCTAGACTATTTATCTAGAAAATTTATGCTATGCACATTTGAAACCAACTAAGTAGGTTAAATATTTTCGGCCATGTTTGTCTTTCTCAACTTTGAATGAAAGGAAATACAAACTTTTATTATTAGTATAACCGATGTTGTTTATTACGGATGAGTAGTAAACGCGGGAAATCACTTAGAATAATGTCCCAACCTATAAAATAACAATGGTCCATCATAAAGAAAGTACATTTAAATTTATAGATAGTAAATTTGCAACGAAAGTTTATTATGAATTTGTTTTCTATTTTTATTACAAATTGTATTATGAAATCCCTAGTACAACAAATCTACGATAATAAATGTAACACATCAGCTTAGCCTAATGCTTGAACGGATTCACTGTTTGGGTCTCGATTTCCTGTTGACTTAGCAATGATATTTTGTTAATTTCAAAGAATTATTTTAAACTGTATTCAACGGATAATTCGGAGAAATGCATTATATAAAAATTTAACATTACCATTTAAATACAGAGATTCAGACTAGCAGAATCTAGTTCTGTTTTCAGAAATAATTCGAAGGGGTAACTTAATTTATTTCGACTGGTTTGTATTTATTTTTAGATACAAATACCAAATTGGGGCAAATTCGATGTAAGTGAAAAGCAACACCAATACTGCATTTGCAGAGAATTCACCTAATGAACAGACTATTCCGTTTTGGTCAATTCGCATTTGAATAGGAAATTTTGGTAATTTATTTTCGGTGGCAGAATTGTTACACTACACATCAGATGACCAAAATCTATACGACGCGCACTAATTACATTAAATCAGTGAATTACAAATTGATAAATTGTTAAACATATTAACATGTAAGTGTATAAAAAAATGTAGGAAGAATTGCTTCAGATAGAAACATCTAACTTCTGTACAATCATCTGGATCATTATTTTGCGGATAATTACTAAGTATGATAAAATTAAAAATAAAACCATGTTAATGGACAGATGGCAGGTTGCTTCATACTATGAAAAATCAATATAGAGTGTAATATATACTACTATCAAAATTTTAATAAATTATTTAAGCATTTCCAGGCGGAACATAAATATAAGGAGTTACATAAACATAATAAACATCTACAATTAAAAAAAAGTGTAAAACTTAAATATTCCACTTAACCCGCATGAGGGCAATTCTGCGAGTCTTTAAAGCAATAATGTTAAACGTATGCACGGCCGTAACAAATTGCGCTGGAAAACGGCGCAAAAATGGGATAAAAGCCCCAAATTTATGTCCAGGGCTCATCGCGGACCATTAATACGTAGTGTTTCTGAATAATACATTAAAATGTCGCGACGTCGCCGCTGCATTGTTATTAACGGGCGGCTTGTATCAACACAATTTCAATTATTCCGTTCTCTTATGAGCATCAGGTGTATGCTTTGTGCGGGCCTGCAGTGTAATAGAACAAAGAACGGCTAAGCGTTATTTTCACGTAGATTCAATTTTGTAAACTGTATCGACCAGGGGACAGCTAGGAATGTACTTTGTCGTGTATTTTATTAACTATTTAAATTTATTTCATAAAGCGACATGTACTTATATATATTATGAAATGTTTCCATAGAACAAAAAGTTTTATTAACTTTATAAATGCACGACATACATATGTAGCTACTGTGTGAGCGAAATAAAATATAATTGGTGTTGAAATGCTGGTGGACAAGCGTGTAACTTGGTTTTAAGTGTACTGTGATAATTGCTGCTCGTGTGACTATAAGATAAAAATGAGTCTTATGTTATAAATATAATTGGGTTTTTGCAAAACCAATTCGGCTTTTTGGATATTCAGATATTCAGATGTTTCCGTGTCAATTTGATAGGTAAAAGTCCGAATTTGATTTTTAAAATGCTAAATTTCATGTGTAATAATCCTAATTTGATATGCGAAATGCTGAAATAGATTTGTAAATGTCCAAATCGGAAGTTAAATTCCTATACATGTAAGAGTACTGAGGGCTCTAATTCAGGAAATTATTTCCCAATGATTTTTAGGTTTCTTTAATTATCCGTACAAAATATTAATCCACTATTTGTTTAGTACTCGACATGCTAAGGCTTTAGACATTGTAGTAGGTCGGTTTGACAATTTTATTAATGCGCAATACAAGCCAAAATATTTCACTTTTATAAATCCAGTCACGCGCCATTGTAATGAAGCGAGGCGTTTGTCACGGTAAAAACCGACGGGATCGCCTCTGAGATCGCGATAAAACACAAATTTATAACTGTCCTAATAACTAAAGGTAAGAATGAAATGTCCTTTCGTTAACTTTAGTTTTATTTTTCATTCGGAGCGATTTAGCAATACGGTTATTATAATTATGAATTATGCAAGAAAAATCTTATTTTTTATTTTTGGGGTTCTTTTTTCAGTAGAGCTTTGTAAGAATTTGAGCGATACAAAAGGTTACTAGCTGTTCAGTGCGAATATTTTATACAGTATCGCTTACACATAGAATAACTCAATTTTGTTTGTTTTTCCATCAAGTAAATTCACAAAGTCATAAGATTTTATAGCGTTGACAGAAAAAACTGATGTCCAATGATGAGTTTCATACATTTTAGTAGAAAACACATTTACATTGCGACATGTTGAATTACATTTACATTTAAACAATTCGAGAAACATTTTTTTGTTTTTTTTTTTTTACTTCAACTTTTATTAAGAATATTGAAATATATACAACAAATATATAGTTAATATAGTATATCAGTATAAATTTTATTTTAAATAGGGCCCAATAACTCTTAATAATTAAAATATGCACGTGATATTAAAATGTTGATTTTCACATTTAACATTTGGTCGTCCTTCTTGAATTGATCTCGAAAAATAGCCTTTCCTATTTTTGTTTTGTTTTGTGATTTAAGCTTGAACGGATAGTAAAAAATGAAATTCCATTTTGTACAAAAGCAAAATCTCATCTGGAAATGCAAACGGAACCACACATGGAAAAATTTCCAACGAATTCTTCTATCGCAAATTGTATTTGAAATATCCAAAACGTGAGATGAAAGCGAGCTGTCCGAATCTAGATAATGCAAATACAGGGCAACGGCGTCCGATGCGCTTTGCGAGCGCGAGTCTCTTTTGACGGCGCGCGCCGAATAACATTTCGCTTTATCAAATACCTGGTTACATCGCCGAGGGGAGATGGTATGACTCGTTCTAAAATGCTTTAATATTTTACTTCAAATACAAATTCTACTCGTCTAAGGACATTAAAAATATTGTAATTCATCATTACAAGAACAAATTAATAATTAATCTTGATAAAATTGATTAAATTAACATCTCAATTTCATCAGCTACATAAAACCATATAATTTATTATCATGTTGTTTTGTGTAAAACAAAAAATAAAAAGCTAGGAAAAAGAATGCGGAAGAACAAAATTAATCATAACTGCCATACGCCGAATAGGTTTAGTATCAACAAAAATATCTTAACGTCTTCATAAAACATGGCCATCAATGAAATAATCGGACATCAAAACTGAACGATTCCTTGTTTCGTTCTGACAAGAATCAATAAAAATATTACAACTCACACTAAAACGTCTTATTCTAGTAAAAATAGCGTTTAACGTTTTTATAAACCCGCTATTAGCTATAAAATTCGTTTTAGCATAATAAATAATACGGCGATTTCCGACACGCCAATGTTTTATTCAGGTACGTGCTAATCCTGGCGATGAAATTCTCTGATATTATATATAAGTCAAGATATGTTACGACTTACTTTTTACGTAACGTATCAGTTGAAAATTATTACTAACTTAAACATATAAAAAATAAAACTTACGCGTCTTATAACACTTCTATTGCTGTCAGAGATAATTAGACTGATCTAGACAGTCTCAAATACATTAATTAAACAAGTGAACATCAACAACAAAAAACAAATAAGGATTAAGGCGGGGATTGGTCAATAACATAATGAAATTTTAAAACATCGCCAATTCTTCAGTAGTGCATTCAATAAAATGAATCGTATTGTTTTTCAGCGAGCACTTTGATATTAATTTGATTACTTTATATCTGGAAAATGTTGGAAAATGTGATGAAGTTTTGACGTATGACTGTTGCATTTAAAGCGAGCGCAATTCGTGTAATCCCGTCCGTGTCGCTGCACAAAAGCAATAACGTCAATGAAAACTAGCACTCGTTAAGGAGCCATTGTTACTTTATTGAAAATACTGCGTAGTTATTCAGCGTTGATATTAATTGGTGACTTTCGAAATTGGTGAAAAACTATCGTTATGTTTAAAGTGATAAAAATAGGTGTAGTGTGTAATAGTTTTACATATTTCTCTAAGAGTGAGTTTGTACTATGGATATTTTCATAAAACATGTGATGCTCAGCTTCTTCAGAGATCAAGAGGGAGAGTATTAGCATGTTTTATGTGAATGTTTGAGTAGTGGGACATGGTGACAAATACATCTTCGCATACGTGCTTACGTTACGGATATTCCCTTTTTTAATTTATGCCAATATAATAATATTAATAATATTATTAAGAATTAAACGATTAAGTTTATTTCCTTTATTGTACTCTTCCGTAACAAGAGTTTACCTCACCATTCTATTCATCCTGCGTAATATTCGAACCACGGGAGTACGCCTTTTTTATTTCGTTTTAATATTCTGTGTAAGCATAACTTTACGTTTAGAATTTTATATCATTCGGTATCACGTAAAACGTGAAAAAACGTAGGTCTTACTTTTCTCACATATAATTGTAATCACCATGTGCTTTAATTTGAATCTAGTTTTAATTCGAAACATAATATTTTTTTAATTTGAAACATAGCAGCATTCAAAATTCTTAAGTAGTGTACGGTTATCTGGATTTAAATAAATAAAGTAAACTAAGCAATTTTACCGTGAGAGCTTTAGCAAGGAACGATTTTAAATATCCTCCATAATTTAAATACCCTACAAAATAGCAGATAAATGCGACGATTGTTGCTATGTAAAATAGCGAAACTGGAAATGACAACCACCCATTGCTTCGTGATTGGTGCCTCTATTCATATAGAAATTATTTGTGTAAAATGCAAAGTCGTCTAACTCGGATACTGGGGGTCTATGAGAGCTCACGAGTGGCCAATAAATAACAAATCAGTCACAAGCATAATGGGACTATTTCTCAGCGCCAAGAAGTTAAAGTTGGCTGTAGTTCAAGGAAAGTTCCTGATCGAGCTTATGGTTGCAGTGAGGTAAGTAGCTGTTAAGTATTTTAACAATTAAATACTTTTTTGCGCCAACAAAAGTCCAAAAAGTATTTAACCGCACCGCTTTGGTGCCAGCGCCTTCTTGCATAAAAATAGGCATCTACCTTTTATTACCTTTTATTAAAGGGATAGAGCATGAACAGAAAAATTGACATTTCCTTCTCCTATCCATCCCCATTCCTGTCAAATTTCCATTTTCTTATTAGAAATGGGAGGAGGAAATGAACTAAAATTAAACTTCTGTCACATCTCTCCTCAGACTACTTTCACTTCACGCCTGTCTACTGTGAGGTCGTGGAATTTCACCGGTCGAGCCGGCCATTCATGCAACAGATGTTGTTGTTGAGGACTCTACCACTCTCACTAAACACAACATAATCATGTATTCTGATAATTTTTTAACGTCGGAATAGTATTATTAATTTGTTTATTTTTATGATTGCTTTATATAAAAATTAATTACGGTATAAAGAACAAAAAATATATTATCTTAAAGTAAATCCATATTAAGGAATGGAAAATTTTGTCGATGATTATCGGGACCCCCGAGATTTTAACAGACGTCTTTATAAAGCAATTAAAGGTTCAATGTTTTTACTTATTGTAGAGTGATAACAATGGGAATTATTCATTGAGTAAAATATACAACTAATTTAAATTAGTCAACTTTACCATTTATTCTGGTATTTGCTACTTACCACAAAGCAGTCGTTCGCACATTCAGATATGAAATATTCAGCCAAATACATCGAGGCCGAAACTCGTCCACGTATATAATCCACGATACCGGATGAAACTGAAAATTGTTTCAGCGCAAGCCTGCTGAAAAAATGTTATATTAAAAGTCAACTTTGAGAAAGTTAAACGAAGAGTTGTTTTAACGTTTATAACTGACAGAAAATATTTGTAGCACTCGTATATATTTATTCGAGTGATCAAAATTCTTTATTTAATATATAACGGGTTATGTTATTTATTAAAAGTAAAGTTGGTTGTGTACCTATTTTACGATTTTATAATTGTAGATTGGCATCTATACTAAGCAAGAAGTTGAACTTATATCCATTCAATGCTTGTTTGAAATAAAATCATAATTTTTTTTTTCTTTTAAACCTTTGTACATTTGAGAGTGCCTTTAGATATTCGAATATCAAACAAAGTTAGTCCCTTTAATAGCACATAATATAATCATAAATATCAATACCTGTTTAGTCCGCTAGTGCACTACGTTATGGTGTTATTGTTGTATGTTGAGATTATTTTGGCTTGAACCTTTCATTAAATGTAAAGACAGGTAATTTATAATGTATCTCGGCTTCGTATGGTCGATGAAAAACTGAAATAAACTTAATCTTCAAATTAAATCCCTCCGGTGAAAAAATAGCTACGGCATACGACCTGGCATTGTCTGGTCTCGTCTGGCAACGCTCGCGGTGATCCGATGAAATTGAAATTTAAGACTTTATAAAAGCAACTTCCAGTAAAAGTTTCACATCGTGCAGCGGGGCATTAGCTCGAAATCCTTGGGTTTTAGCGTCAACTATACATTCTTGAATTTTCAATAAAAGTCTCATATTATTTTCTTTAATTTAAGAAATACGTTACGACAATTAATAGTCTGGAATATCTTCTAAATTGAATTAAGTACTAAAAAGCTTTTAACTTTTAAATGCAAATCATTGTCGATATTCTTAGTTTTTTTTTATTTTATTTAAACGACGCCATGTTGAAGTTCCACTTGTTTTGCCCACTTGCAATCTTTCGCAATTACGTCATTGGTTTAATGCGCACCCCACCACTAACTAATTTCTAAAAGCATAAGTAAAAAGAGCGTGTACTTGTGCACTCTTTTACACGCACATTCACCCTTCTAAGTTTAATAGAAATCTACTGCGTATGAAGCACGGTGGGTTTCTTTCGAAAAATTGTAACACATCACTCTTAAAACTCGGTTAAGCCGTTTAGATGTAGCCGTTACAATATAACATGCATACGCATATATATATATATATATATATATATATTTACTGCCCTACTGGCAGAAGGGTAATGTTTTTCGCGGGAATATACATATATTGTATATATGTTAATTTGTAACATTCTAAAAGCACACACACACACACACACACACACACACACACACACACACATATATATATATATGTATGTGTGTGCGTGCGTGCATGCGTGTGTGTGTGTGTGTGTGTGTGTGTGTGTGTGTGTGTGTGTGTGTGTGTGTGTGTGTGTGTGTGTGTGTGTGT
>DWLR01000442.1:0-25756 GCA_018246295.1 Papilio alexanor hazarajatica
GTTTCGGTATATATATATATATATATATATATAAAATATTAATTCCTTTTTTACCAGCTCACATCAAAGACGCGTTGGAAAATAACTGTGAGAAATGCACGGACGCACAGAAATCTGGTACCAGAAAAGTGATCGGTCATTTGATCAATAATGAAAAGGAGTACTGGGGCAAACTCACCGCCAAGTACGATCCCGAGCGCAAATATGTCAGCAAATACGAGAGCGAGCTCCGCACGATTGCTGCCTAAATCAGCAGTAACCTATGACCCTGACGTTTTGTAAATATGTTATAAAATTCCTGTTTTAATAAATTGTTTCGGTAAATAAAGCATTACAAAAATTACTTTTTATTTTATTTATTTACTTTGTTGTATTGTTTACGCAAAATACAGTATTACACAAATTCATTTAAAAAGCTATAGATATTTTAAAGATTTAAACGTTAAGATATTGTGTACATCTAGCATATTGTCTAAGATTTGATAATTGTTTTTAAATATAAGTTATTTAATTAACATGAAATTATAAACTCTCGAGACGCTTTCCTCTTTACAAGCTCTTCTAAGAAATTTTATTTCTATATTTTAAGAAATATAGAGGTGCTGCAAAATCTTTTCTAGTACGACATAATATCAAAGAAAATTTAATAGTACGTATAATTTATAAAACAAACATCAAGGATCAGATCTGGACGACTCGATGACGGTATAAAATGTAATGGCACCTGGAGAGGACCACGCAAAATAAAGACAACAAAGTTAATTAGTGACTTCTAAAATTCTTCTAAAACTTCCTGTTGCGGAAAAGATACATTCGCAAGGCCCAAGGTCCCACTAAATTTTGAATTTCATTGACCCTTGGGTTCAAAGATATACCGGGGTTGAAATATATACTGAAAATTGTATATTAACATACATACATACATATAGGTATGTACATCCATCCAAGTAAAACAACATAGAAAGCTAGGTAAGGATAGCGTATTAAAATATTCTGTATTAATTTAATAGTTTGTTATGCATATTGAAATATTTTGATAATATGATAGTGTTGATGTCAAAAATAAGTTTAAAATTGATAAAAGTAGCGGCTTTACAAGTACAAGATTTATTGAACCGGCTACATTACGCTATTAACTAAAAAGTTCCAGTTTAGTTTGGTTTTTACGTGTGTTAGTTTAACTATCGAGTTTGTGCGTCAAAAGCTACGATTTAAAACGGTGAATATTATTGTGATGTCATAAACTAGCCAATAAAATTTAAGCTGACTTCAACGATGGATTATGTTTTATGTGTGTTTACGTATTATCAAAGGTATTCTATACTGTAGAACAATTGTAGTTGAAGACTTTGTGTTTTCGTTCGGTATTCATTTTAATAAATATTTTGTTTATGAAACGAAAAAAAAAAACACACACACACAAAGCTTTACATTGTAAATTAACAATCAATTACAAAGAAAAATGGAAATTAAATTTAAATACACGGTACTTCGCCAGCAACTTTATAAAAGGATGTTAAACACCTCAATTCCCCTTTGATTATTAGTGCTGTAAAGTACCCGAAACGTCAGGAACATAAATATCAAAATTATACGCGATAAAATCCATAAAATTGAATTTGATTTCAATATAGAAATTAAATTGAAGTAAAAAACAAAAATAAATATTTATTTTTTTGTTTATTATATATGCAGATGATTCAGGTTTTATATTGTCGTCTGCATTGCATTTACGCATTCCGGCATTCATGCATTTAAGTTTTCGTGCATTCAGATATTTACACATTATCGAATTCAATCAGATTCACCAATTCATGCATTTAGGATGTGTGGCAATATGCCACACTTGTCACGGTGCGAAGTAATAAACACGGTGAAAAGCGAATAGCAATTTCTATCTCTGTCTATCCCATTGTTACTTAATAGAATATTTAAATTCATATGAACATGAATATTATTAAAAATATAAGCATATGGCTTTGCCCAAAAAAGGTAATTTAAAAACTAAACATATCTGTCCTCTCCTCTCCATTAACATAAACTCGTTTCATTCTTGTTCATAGAAACGGTAGATGGTCAACTAGTGACTATATAAAAAAACCTTCATCGTGCTACAAATTTAGTAAGCGACAAATTCTTCGACAGAATCCATCTTCAATATACTTAATTTCGTAAATTTAAAAGTGAGTAATTTTATTTAACACTTTTTTCATTAATAATTTTATGTTTCTGAAATCAGTTTAATCGGTTTTAACTTAATTGTAGTGGTAGCTTTGTGGCGATGAGGTCATTGCCCTCAGCCACATTTTGTCTCTAATAAACGCTATATCGTGATTTTAATGGTGTACGTGTAAGACTTTTTTGCCTACGATGCTTCCTCTTGTCATGCTTTTTTATTTGGTTTTTAATAATAATATGTTTTCCTTCTATTTAAATCGCATTATGTCTTGGTTTTAGTTTTTTTAAAATTGAAACCACTATTAAAATATTCGCATGTTTGAGTAGTCTAGCATCTTTCTTGTTATTTGTACGACCTAATAAGCATATCCAAGTGCCGCTAACTAATTTGCTATGTTATACATTAAGCAGTTACTTAGAGCGACACCACCTAAACTTATTTAAGTGTAATTGAGCTTGAAGGAACTGTAGCTTTACCGCGTAACTTTCTTTAAGTGTAACTGAGCTTGAAGGAACTGTAGTCAACCTCGGCTTCGGCGGTTACTGGACTGAAGTAGCCTGGTTCAAGACGGTCAAAAGCGGCCTTCGTCTTAGACTTGGCTACCTACTCATTGCGAATTTATCATTTGATTTGATTGGTCGAACAGAGAGTCGAACCGTAGTTTGATCGGTAGCTATAATCGGAGTATAAAAATATTTCTTCGGGTTTGGCCTATCTTTGGTGGCACTTGGTAACTTGAATATCTAATTGTAACTACACATAGCGACAACCTTCAGTTATTTGGTTACGAAAAGGTTATTGATCAATATTTCTATGTTACAGAATGAAATTACTTATATTTTTATTCCTGGTGTCCATTGCGTGGAATGTAAATGCCGGTTCTAGTGGAAAGTATACAGATCGGTACGATAGCATAAACGTCGGGGATGTCGTGTCAAATAGACGGCTGCTCGTGCCTTACTTGAAGTGTCTACTCGAGCAAGGCAAGTGCTCTCCTGAAGGCAGAGAATTAAAATGTAAGTATAATCCTATAACGTATATATAATATATAATAAAGTTTTTTTTTCGGTTAAACGTAAAAATTACTGAGTCGATGACCAATTTTGAAAACTAATAGCTAGAACATATGTCCTTTTGGTTTGAACCTTCGATTAATCGGGGATATTAAATGGTATCTCTGATTATTTCGGAGTTTATGATTGATGTATTTACTTATGACGTCAGTTTTACAAAAGGTCAATGACCTAACGCAGTAAACACAAGACAAGTAATAATTATGAATGAGTATAGAGATTTCTATTTTATACAAGTCTCTGTGATCATTCTAATATGACTTTTAATATTATACATAATTTACACGAGATTTTACAAATAACATTAATCCTTAATAACCACTTTATGTACTGCTTCCTTCTTAGTTCTGTTTAGTTTTATAACGTTGGTACCTTCAATATAAGAGTGAATAGCTTAGGCTAAACTAGGGCATACTATCTTTTGACTAACTTTGTTGCCCTAATTAGTTCCTAAAAAATTATACATTAGTTATTGAACAATTTAATTATAGTATAATTATAATGTCTTGTGCTTATATACATATGCTATATTCGTTGTTGTGTCATTTTAGCGCATATAAGAGAAGCTTTGGAGAACTACTGCGCCAAATGCACAGACACGCAGCGCCGCGGCACACGCCTAGTTATCGCCCACCTCATTAACAACGAGCCTGGCTATTGGCGACAGTTGACAGACAAATACGACCGCGACCACAAGTACGTCAAGCAATACGAAACTGAATTGAGAACAATTAAGAGCTAAATAAATATTAATAAGCAAAACTTTTTGGTGTGTTGTTTATTGTTGCACGAATAACGGGGAAAGTACAACGATCTCATAATACAAGCGTGAAATGGAGGTACATATATATGATTCTCCGTCTCGGTCGATGAGCAAGTTAATGGCGGAAACGTCGTAACAAGCCATTTAGGCTACAGAAGGTCACAATGGTACGGGGCCAAAGATCTTACATACCTCCAGATGTCTGATCTGTAGCTCAAAAGTGAAGCCTCATAAAAGTCACTAATTGGTGACTTCGTCAAGTCCCGCGTTATCCTGCAGTCAAGCGACACGAATACAAAATCTCGGTTCGGGAAATCGTATTAAAACTACGAACATCACTTTTCACAGTTAAGTAATAATTTTTATGATATACTCTAAATACAAAACTAAATATAAAATTACAAAATAACAATGATTGTTTTAAATATTATAATTATTGTTATTTTTGACCGACTGACATAACAGGTAATGTTTTGCACAGGTAGGTTGTATGAGATATACATATGTATGAGAGTACTTATGTCCATTCCATTGTGACTGCTTCTGTAGCCTAAATAAGGGTGATTATATAAAAATCCGACTACATCATGTCCTGATAAGTATTTAAGAAAAATGTGTATCATCTAAAAGACAACTATTAAGAAAAAAAAATAAAACAATTTCAGGGTTTATAAACAAAATTTATTTATTATACAATTTCACTTCATTTTATCTCTCTCTTCCACAAAATTACAAAATTTTCGATAAAATTATAAAATAGTATTAGGGAAGTGGCCCTAATACTATTTTATTATAATACTAAGCTACGTTTGTTAATTTATAAAATTAGGGTGTATATTTTGAACAAGTTATACATTTCGTATGCGTCCGACTTGGATTCTTTTTTCACTTAAAACAGTTTAAATAGTCATACAGTTTGTCGGAGTTTCAATTTTACTTAATTAAACTCAGTTATTGCTTAAGGCAACAATTTAACTATAGTAAGTTAATTTCAATTCTAGATTTGAAAATCAGAATATTTTATTTCTACCTTACATTGTTGAATCAATATTATGTAGTATAAAATCGCTATCTGTATCTGAACCGAATAAGTTATGTAAACCACAAACCGTGAGAAGAGTGTACATGTTCTGGTTAAAGTAATTAATGCGGGCATTATGAATAATGACCAGTTAAATCAGTCAAAGTAGTAATTTATTATTTGTCGCACTGCCCGCTCTTCACGAATACCAGAGTACAATATCAAAACTAGGTGCAGTTTTTAACTGTTACTCAGTTGTTCGATTTTAAAAACGACGCCAAACCAACAAACTGTGTTTAAAAAAATATATAAAAATATGGAATTTCGACGCTTGGTTTCCCTTAAAGTATAAAAACTTACAAAAATTTGTCCAAATTATATTAAAGTTGTTTGGGTTTATGTATATATGTGAATCGTTTTTTTAAATGATTAATACAATAATAATATTTATAGAATAAATTTACAAACATTCATCTGTATGGTGTAATAAGGTTAGAATGCAGCAACAAGCCAGATCTTGATAAATTGCAGGTGAAAAAAAAAAAAATGTTTGACATATCGAAAATCTCTTTACGCGTTTTATATTACAATATATAGTGAAATAATTTTGAAATACTTTTTTATTAACACCTTAATATTTGAATTAAACAACTTCTTCAACGTTTCAAGCAATTTGCAGTGGCCGTGGTCGCCCATCCGGAATCTATAAAAAATCCGGAAATTATAAAAAAAGTTAACATGTACGCGCTAAATCCCGTCTTAATTTTTAAATTCAATTTGTAACAAACGCGAAACTTTAAGAAATCATTACCTATATATTTTTGCGGCCCCCGACACCTTGACTGACATTGTTAGTGGTCCGTATATAAAAAAGGTTGAGTATGGCTGGTTTATAATATGATTATAAACTGGCAAAGTTCACAATCGGTTGGTTACATAGATGCATAAAATGAAATGAAGGTTAAGTATTAACTTTCTGAAAAAAAAAATATTCCTCAACAAAATACATATGAGACATACGCGGAAATTTTGTGAATTCTCAGTAACCGTTTATTATTTACGTAGGGCACTGGATATTCCATTCAAGGTTGCAGAAGCAAAACATTTAAAGGCTAAATCGGTTTTGTTTGCAGTTTTTTTCTTTATTTTATACAAGCATTCAATCAAGAGGCAACTATTTTATTTTACTTTCCTCCTTAAACTTTATGGTACAATAGTTCTAAGTTTATTATTTCATCAAATAAATATACATTTGGGCCGATGTTACGTAAATTTGGTAAATTAGAAGTCACTGAATTGACTGACGTCATTAAATGCTCTATTTGTACTGAAATCGTATATGCCATCTTTCCTTAAAATGTAAGCAAATTTCTTTCCTTAAAAACGTTAGCAAATTTTTATAAACCAATTCTACAGTCATTTTTCATAACCATTTAGGCGAGGAAGTTTTTCGTTTCGTTGTAAACCAATGTTAAACTTTTGCTACCATGACATTAAAAAGGGTATCTAATCCACGACTTTTTGATTTGCCATCGAATAATGGCATCCATTAGCTTAGTAATTAATCTTCTTCATGTCGTCACTCGTACACGGTACTTTGTGAGGGTAAAAAAAGTAAACTACTATATTTTTATCACCCAAGTTTATTGTTTATAGTAAAATAAGTATCTTGATGGTTCAGAGAGTGCGTTATGTTATTACATCTTGGGATCTAAATGTTACTTGACAAAGAACTATGTACTTATTGCGGTATTATAATTCCATGTTCCCTTGCGCGTTCCTCGTACACCTTCCTCCATTTGCCGGTAGGATCGAATTTGGCGGTAAGCTCGTTCCATATCTCCGGCTCTTTCCCGATTAAGTGGTCAATTACAAAGCTGGTACCGTCTTTTTGGGCTTCCGTACATTTTTCGCAGCCGGTTTCGATGGCTTCCTTCATGTGTGCTAAAATAAAAAAAAAATAAGTTAAACCAGGTGATGGAAGGACTTGTAACTGAAGTGTATGTATGCGTAGATGTATGAATTTAAATAATAATAATATTAATAATTATAATATAACTTTATTTGCATAAAAAATGGTATAACAGGTTCTAAAACGATACTAATAGACGCGAGAGAGGTCTGTCAGGATCTCATCTCACTAGCCTTTGTGGGCTATGGGTACGGCCTATTTAAACCGTTGCTCGTGCATTAAATTGTCGTAAAAACTTTCGTAAATCATTCAGTATAAACAAGGATAATCCTAAACTTTTGTAAACCTTGATCAATTGCATATTATAATATAAACTAACAAGAAAGAATCTAAATTGACCTAAAAAACTAAACAAGATAGTCTTGAAATGATTTTAAACTGGTTTTCGAATATATGTTGTTGTTTATTATATCTGAGGATTATATTTTTTCATGTGTAAAGTATTAGAAGTCGTATCATAACCTTTGCAGAATATTTCAAGAAGGTTATATTGAAGACAGTCTGGAAGCTACTTTCTACAGGGGTTCCAGTCTACTTGTATTATGGAAAAAGTCAAGTTCCTTTTAACCTTATCGAGGTAGAAGATAGGTTTCGATATCCGGTTTTACTGAGATTATCGGGAGGAATTTGACAGAGAGTGACTTACGTTAGGCAAATATTTTACACGTAAAATGTATATAGGATTCGAATTCCTTAAACCGCCGTAGCTCATCGGTATATTAGCCAGGATAATGGAATCTTGATAATTTAGTTACTAAGTTGTCACTTATATCAATTGCCTAAAAGAATTGTAAGGTATCTACTTGGACAAAAAATTAGAAGATGGCGCTATAAAGTATATAAGTATATATAAATAAAGTGAAAAATATAAATACAAAATTTGATCCAAATTGTTTGATCCATTTCCGAGTTACAATTATATTATTTAATACTATACATACATCCTTACAAATTAAACTTTCCTTTCGTGTGTTCCAGTGATATTAGTGCGAGGTGTGTAAGTGAAGGCGTGTTCGAATTTAGAATCAAAAACTTTTTTTATTAATTTTTACTAATAAGGATTTATCTTTTTAAGAATAATTAATAATACAGATCGTCATAATATCAACTTTAAATATTCGTTTACGACAAAGTACATTTAAATTTTTGAAAATTTTGTTAAAATTTTGAAACGCTGATAGTCTTATAATTAAGGGCACGGACTTATCGCTCGTCGTGAGGTCGTGGGTTCAAATCCGCCATTTGACTTATGTTGAAATCCTAGCACAGGCTTTTAAGTATAGTTGGAAAGGTCACAAGAAATATTAGTAGGTAAATTATTTCTACTAATATTTATAAAACAAACAAACAAAAAATTATCTTTCATATTGAAAATACGTAAAGCAATGTTACCTTTAAGTTCTTTTCCCTCGGGACTGCATTTTCCCTTGTCCAGTACACAGTTGACGTACCCCATTAGCAGTCTTTTGTTCCCTACGATTTCCTTAAGATCAATGTTGTCATATTTATTAGTGTAAGTTTCAGCAAGTGCTGCCGCTACAACACACATCAGCATTAATACAGTTCTTGACGTCATCTGGAAAAAATATTTTAACATTTAATTTATTTAAAAATATTTTATTACCAATATCGTGATGAATATTATTAAACTTACTATGAATTATTAAAGTATAAATTATAAATGCAGTAGAGCAACTTACTTCGATGACATGCGTTGCCGTACCTCGAGTATTTATAGCAGTTTTAGACTTGTTTCAACCTTTTAATCGGTTACCCCCACCGTTCGAAGCTTTTTCAAATTAACAACAATATACAGGATGTGCCTTCATTGTATGTGTAGTTATAAGTGGAATTTTATTAAGTTATAACAATGACATTTTTGAACTTAACCTTGTAGCTTTCATATCTGTATTTTTGTAAACTTCGTTTCGTCCATTCTGTCCATGACCTGTTTATAATTATTCGACCAAAAGTTAATAATAGTTATCAGTCTTAAATAAAAAAAGAGTGACTTTGTATGACGGTTAATGGAAAGGTGTGGAAGAAGGAAAGTGTTTGTGCCGACCCGCCTTTAAATGGGAACAGGGCAGGAATTAATTAATTTTACTTTAGATATAATAATTTATAACATTGGCAGTCATCATTCTACTAGTTTGACCGGGGAAGTATCTCAAAGAATACAGACGTGACGTTAAGGTGTTTTATACTTCTACATTTCGTCTGATGTGCATGGTACCTCAAGCCCTTCCCCCTTCCCCCACTTATTCTCTCCTTGTTTTTTTACCTAAAGATAGGTAAAGTATCCGTAAATATTTTCATTGTTACGAATGGTGACAACATTGTTATGTTGATATGATGTCCTAAGCCAGATGTTTCTTGTGAAACTAAAATCGTTTAGTTTAGTTCCATCTTTGATTTCAGGAACGTTAGGTTTTGCGATTTCAATGCCGGTGTGCTTTATAAGTTTTGAATGTTCATTCGGTTCATACATCAAATAGCGTAGTTGATGTCATCAGGTATAAACAAAAAGTTGCGACCAACTTAGATCTAGGTCACATCGCCACTAAAGTTTAAATTGATTTCTAGCTTGATTGATTCATCTTACTTGATTTCTAGGGATAAGTGTAAAATTTATTGCAAATATTAAAATATCCCAATTTATAATTTTCCCTTACTATTTCATTTGATTAAAGCATATCTTTTTAAATACATTCTGTATATTGTAAAAACCAATGTGTAATAACTCGACTCTCTTTTTATTATGTATCCATATTTTTTTTAGGTTATTTTTCATTAGAGGAGACCATTTTTTGTTCATCCAGAGGTCCGATAGGTCAATGGAAAATTTGTCAATAAGACATCGGAGGTAATATAAAATTTTTTGCACTTCAAGCAAGTTAACATATTAATAAAAATATGAATCAAAGAACTGCTTTGTTTATTTTTATGATATTAGGTCATTTATATAATCTGAGAAATCAACTACAGTGACAGCCCACAATCACAAAGAGATCTACATATAAAAAGGATTAGACAAGACAGTCAGTTTTATTGTCCCTTTATGTTGTTAGTAACTTCAAGATAAAGAGTTGAATAATCTCGTAGGTCCTTCGATTACATCTGCACTTAATAGTGTGATGTGGTTAAAAACTGGATAAGTATTGTATCTGTAAATATCTGCTTCAATAACTTAACTGAAGTATGGGCCTGAGTCGAGATTCGCTTCCTGGCGAAGCTCGGCTCAGGCCGGCTCGGCTCGGGACGCTTCAAGGCTTCCGCCTTGCAGCTCATTAACTTTTACAGAAGTTGTTCTGCCACCTCAAGACCACTGAAACTGTAGATGCCTCCTCAACGCAAACAGTGATAAGCCGTTAGGAGTTTGAGGGCAAAATCAGTGCTGCTAGTTTTGTTTCTCCATATCTCAAATAATCTAGTAAATTGTCTTATCTTTGTAGATTCTTTCTTTATTTTAATTATAATTATATATGCTTAAATGTTTTTATTTTGTAGGATGAAATACTGACAGTGAAATACAAAATTTATGAATCACCATTCAATAATAAGGTTATATTACCATAATATTAACTTTTTAACAATTACCCTTTAATATCAGTACATAATATGTACAACAGGTATTCGACATTTATTAATAAAATAAACTATAAAAGCTGTCACCTGTTACTTAGGTAGATTATTTGTACACAGAAATTCTTTTTTCCATAGCTCCATATACAATTAAACGCAGTGGGTGTATTTGACTCAAATCGAAACTAACCACTAGTGTGCCTATGGTGTACCAATAGTTTGACTTACTGATTAAGTTATTTTATAATAACACTTGTGATAAAATTATTCTCTATTGCCTTCTAACATCATAACAATTTTCAATGTCTGTGGAAAAATGTGCTGCAAAAAACGGTGATGAATATTTGCTATAAATTAAATTAAGGCGTTTTAACTTTTAACACTAAAATACATATTTCAATCACAAACTCCTTCAAATCACTATTTTCGATATAAGAACTTAGTCAAGGAGTTTGATCCTTGATTATAATGAAGGATGAAATCATTGCCAATTTGATAAAAGATGAAACACTAGTGTCATAAATTTAATTGACATGGAAAGTTCCAAGAATGAATGGTAGTATATATACGTATAATAAAAAGAATCTTTAGCTAAAATCAACCTTGACGTCTGACTTTACCTGCTTAAGAAATATTAATATTTTATTTAATTGTAAGGAAACACGTAATTGCTAAATTTAAAAATATTATGCATGTTATTTTTTTTACTTCTTACGTTATGTTACTGGCGTAAAGTTAATTATAATGTTTTGGTAAAACAAAACAATTTTTTTACTTCTTATTCCTGGTCTCTATCTCTATCTGTCTTCAAATAATTAGTTAGAACAGATACGAGCTACGCATTATGTGACTATGACACTCCATTTTAATTTTCTTGGGGAAACTCTATTTCCAAAGGAGCTCATATAGCATTGAATTGAAAAACCGCTGAAGACAGATTTGACTGATATATACAGGACATATCTATGTCCACGTGTATATAAAGTAAGTAGGTACTTAAATCCAGTAACCGGGTGACATAAGTGTCAGGAGATCATATCTTCTAGTGTACAATTGAGCATTTCATGTTTCGACATCTATTATTTTATTTTTGCTTTAAGGTTGTATAGTAAGGTGTAAGTAAAATCACGGACTGTGAAAACCCGTCGTTGGCGTCTACTGTAGTACTGACAGGAGGGTAAAGGTTTTTAAGGTTTTATGTCCGTTCTATTGATGCCTCTTGTAGACTAAGTGGCATGATCAATTTTGAGTAGTAAGGTATCGTTCGATTCGTATTCTTCCCTGGATTGTCATAGGAGCACCTCCAGTTACTTGGATTTATTGGTTTTTTAAAATCAAATGATGCTTATTAGTAGGTAAATCTCAGAAAAGGCATTCAACATTGCGCAGTTATAAATAAAAAAAGAATAACGTAGCTAGCCTCGTCGAATGACAAGAACTTATAAATCATGTCATTCATTTATAATTGTTGTTCGGAAGTTTCCCAAGACCCTTATTGTTGTATAAAGTATCAATTGCATTTTATTTGTATGAACTGTATAATTACTAGATGGTACCGCTTCCTTGGCTTAAAATACACGAGGCATGAATGAGGCATATAGTTGCTAGTAGATCTTTTTTATCACATTGATGTTAAATTGAAGCATGCAGCAATTAAATAATTGCATAGGATTTAAGTTAACTTTCAAGTACGCGTCACGCTTAGGCTCGATTGTTAGTATTACTTATAATTTTTAATGCAGTAGTTTTGTTGTGTAAAAGTTATGGAAAAACTTCTTATAATTAATTTTCAAGTATAATTGAATTAAATATAATATTCTACAAATTGACGAAGGGGTTTATACGAAATCATTTTCTTGATTTATGAAAGTATCACATTTGAAATTTGTAAAACGTTTCCCTTTGCATTCAATCTTCAGCCGCAAGAAAAGCTTCATATTTTTCTTTGTATTCATCCCTTGGATCGTATTTTTTCTTTATCGCCTCCCAAGAATCCTTTTCGTTGACACGAATGTATCTGACGACTTTTCTGGCGCCATGCTTCTGGAATTCCGTACACTTTGAGCAACTGTTTTGCATTCCATCCTTAATGTGAACTGTAATAAATAATAACTATCAAAATTTGCCGACAGAAAAAAAATAAAAAAAAACACAAACGTGTTATTTATAATCGACTTCAAAAAAGTAGAAGGTTCCCAATTTTTTATGTTTTTTACGCCATATGTTCGTCATTTAGAAACCGATTCAAATTTTTTTTCCGTTAGAATGGAGTCATTCGCAAGTGGGTCTCATTTTATTTTAAATGTCATTGAACGTTGGTTCACAAAGGTATACCGAAAAGTATCAATTTAGTAGATTTAAGACAACTCCTGTTTAGGTTTTATTGTTTTCTAATGAGACGTACCGTGGCTATAAATTACTTATAAATAAAAAGATATAAATTCGAATTAGGTTATATTTTTATTAAATAATTTAAAAGATTACGGTAACTGATACATGAACATACACAATTTCGATAAGCAACGATGATATAATATAATTCATTAATATAATAATTCTGCGATAATATGTGGAGTGGAAGTAAGGATGAACAATCGAATATTGTCAAATATACCCAAGTGGGGTATCAAATAAAAGGGCATTACAAAATTATGAGAAACATGAAAATCAGTTCAGCCGTTTAAAAGTTATGAAGGCTTTGATCAGAGTTTATCAAATCATAATAAAATTATTAGAATGTAAAAGTTTAGATGAATGTTTCTTACCAGGTAAATCCACAACGGACAGGTACATTGAAATCAATACAGAGTTTTTTTTTAATTCCACGCGAACGAAAAAATTGGGCGGCTTTATCGTTGTAAGTTCTCCGTACACATTACGATTCATTAACAAAATATCTTATAAATACTTACGTTTAAGTTCCTTGCCCTCGGGTGTGCAGCGGCCTTTGTCCAGGATGCACTTTATGTATGATTCCAGTAGTCTCTTATTTGACAGAATTTCGTCTATATTTATGTTATCATATCTATCTGTGTATTGATCTTCGGCAAAAGCGACGATAAACAGGGCGAGCAGAGAGAACAATAAGAGCGAATTCATTATAGTTGGATATAAACTATCTTCTTGTATCAGGCATTGATTTGTACTAAGGTAATCATAGGATAGGTCTGCATTTATACTCTAAGGTAAGGATAATTGTTGGTACTCATCAAGGCAATTGTATGCACAATCACGGAATTGCTCTTCATTGTTATTGATACAATGAACGCTTATTGTTTTTTACTAGCATTTTTTTTCGCCGGAAACTTAATCATTATCGTAATAGTAACTATGCTTATCATCTTAAGATATGATGATTCATTTTGCGACTATATTGATAACACTTTAAATTTTATTTACAAGGAGAGAAAAGACCAATGAAAACATTGCTTTCTCTGTCATCCTCCAAAAAAATCTGCCGACGGCAAATTTAAAACTACAAAATGTACAAACTAGCTGGAATTTATAGGCTGCTGCACAACTGCGGTGCATCAGGGACGCACTGCAGATCAGACGCAAGCGCAGAGCATCCCTCGTGGGACGGGTGCGCGGCAGCCGTAACACTTTCCTGATGGTGATAGCGAGTCGTATGTATAGTACATCGTTCCAACATTGGGTCGACGCTCATGTTCATATAAAATAATTAAATAATAAATTATTTAAAATTAAAATTAATTGTATAGTTATGGACGTAATATCTGAAATAAATAAAAGAAATAAAAATAAATAAATAAAATTAGACCAAAACCACATGTTAAGTCATTGATTTATCAGAATAATTAAGAAATTAATAAGAAGGTTTTGCGATCTGATTGATCTGTTATGACCAAAACAAATATGGGGAAGATGTATCAAAATATACTAATATATACTTTTTTTTGAGTCGAATTAGTGCGCGATGTCTATAATAGGCTAAGCCCCTGTAACTATTGGGCTTAATGACGTGAGAAGTTGTTGGTCATATGTAGATTTTTTTTGTAAACAATGTCAAACGAGCAAGCGGATCACCTTATGCAATCAAAAAGCATCTTTGTCACTTACGTAGGGTCGGCACAGTATGTACTACTCTTATCCTGAATATAATCCCTAAATATATATATCCTGAACTGTATTGTAGTTACTCTACTAGTTTCTACTCTACTGGATCATATTTTAATTGGTTTTGGCTATATTTTTTACAGCCAGCCGTCTGTCTGAGGCCAACCCACTTTGGGAATCCACCTCTCCTTCGCATCCTTTCCTTATTAGATAATGATGCTTAGGAGATGAGGACTAGAATTGAGCCTACGGTACTCATCAGACGAAACGCAGAAAACTTCTATTCCACGCCTGTGTTCTGTGAGGTCGTGTTGTTTTACCGGTCGAGCGGGCCATTAGTGCAACAGATATTGTCTATAATTATAATCATATATGTTTACTGGATCTTTACTGTATCATCTGTGTCATAAAAAACATCCAGAAAAATTAAGCGAAACCCTTTTCCACGTACCAACCAGAGGTCAAAAAATATTTATTTTGAAAAACTACGAAAAAGCAGAGTATGGGGCTGTCTATCGCGGTAGAATTCAAAGTGGGGATATATATTTATTATATTGATTTTTCGAAATGAAACAATAAAAAGTGTTTAAAATAATTACATTTTGTTCCTTGACATAAGTCTAACAACCTAGTACTTCTTTAAGCGTGTGATGTTGATTGTGTAATATTAAATAATACTAATCGAGTAATAGTAAGAACAACCGAGAGGAAATACAGCTTTAATACCTTTAATGGGTATACATTTTCTAAATATACTCTACTGATACAAAAATATACTTCAAATGTACTTTGTAATCGTAATTACAATTAAGTTACAATTGGAATTGCATAAAAGTATCTAAAATAATTAATAAAAAATACCACCAGGGAAAAAGTACACCATTTATTATTTTTTATAATAATAAAACTGTGTCCATAATTGTTGTATTAGTTTGAAGTATGTTTGTCCTCTATGCGCTTGTAATCCATAGATCAGATTTTTATGAAACGTTGGTAGGTTGTTTTGAGGACATCTACGGTGGTATCTAACCCAAAAAATAACTTACCTAAAAAGTGTTTTTAAAGAAACTATTTGCACCTCGACTATTTACATATTTAAAAGATACATTTTAAGATTATTTTTACATTGGGTACGGCTAATATAATATAAACGTCCCTAATGTTTGCTACATACAAGTGTGTTTTACAGCTTTTAAAATTAAGTCTAATCCTACTAAAGTCAACAATATGCACTGGGAATTATATTCTTAAACATTTAAATATTTAAAGAAACAATTCGATATCATTTGAAAGCGAATTTCCTTTTAACCAGGCTATTCTAGTTACCTTCTTCATTAGATTATTAACAGAAATATATACATAATCAGTACACGGAAAGAAGCGTAAGGTTACGACCCTCTTACGATTGCGATGACATCGGGAAATGTTTGGATGCGGAAAGCAGAAGACCACAAATGAAGAATTCTTAGATGAAGTCCTATGTCCAGCTGTCTGACACAAGATGATGATGATGTAAATAAATATACTTATATTATTAGAATAAAAAAACAAGCATTCAATACAATAATTTTATTATCAAAAATTGCCGAAAGTAATTTACATCAAGATTACAATATCAAATTTTAATTAAAATGAAAATTACTGCGTGATTTTGATGCCTTTGGCCTTTGCCTGTTCTTCGTAATGCTTCCTCCATTTGCCCGTGGGGTCGAACTTGGCGCAGAGCTCGTTCCAGATTTCGGGCTCCTTTTCAATCAGGTGCTCAATCATCTCTTCCGATCCTTCCTTTTGCTTCTCAGTACATTTCTCGCAGCCGGTTTCAATCGCGTCTTGGAGGTTTTCTGTAAATTTTGAAGCAAATTTAGCATATGTTACTGTAATATGTATATTTTTAATTTAAAATCCAAGTGGAATTTGGAATTAAGTTCATTTTTTGTTGCATTATTTTTTCGTCAAATGAATGTGAAGAAAATATAAAACTTGTACAGTACAGTACTGTTTATTTTATCAACTTTTTAATTAAACTAACCATTAGAAGCCCAATTCTAATTGGGATTGTATCTTTCTCTCATGGGAAGCTTAAGCTCATTTAAATTAAAGAAATATGCAGTATATTTCTAAAATAACGTTTTTTACAATGGACGTAGAATAAACAAAAAAAAAATACAAGATTCAGTTTGGTAGTCAATGTCTCCTAACTTGATTTTTTAAATCTTGATCATTTAGTTTATTCATAACTAGCGGTGCTTCGCGGTTTTACCCGCCGCGCAGTTTAATTTAAATGAAAATGACTTAAGAATTAGAGTACTTTACATTAGACAATATTTTCAGTTACGGCATACGCACCGTTCGTCCTCGTGATTACATTTTTCTTGCTTTACGTTCTTGACGCGTGTCTTTCAAGAGCCTTCCTTAATAATTGAATTATAAAACAGGAAAAGGATTTTTTAAATCCGATTTGTTGTGCCTAAGATTAACGCATTCAAACTCTTCCGCTTTATTAATACGTTAAGCAGAAAGCCCATATATTTATTAGCAGAAGCGTCAAAGAATTATAGATCAGTTTATGATCCATTAGTATGAGCCAGAGTTTAAAATATAAACGAAACTTTTTACACAAACGGATTCTGTTTAATTTGACTAAGTGGCAGTAATTTTATTTCGAATTTTCAATTGCCGTTTTGTTGACTGCCTCGGAACTACAAGGTACACGTTTGTAGTTTCCGAAAAAGTTTTATTTATATAAACTCTAAAATTATATATAAGTATTGTCAACGTACATATTCTCCTTAACTAACAAGCATGTATGTAAATACAAAGATGTTTAGATAAAGAAACGAGAAATGTGTGCCTGGATCGCACCATGTGGAAATCCTCAATCTCTGTCAACATATTTTATTATTACTTATAGGTTATAACGTAGATGTTAAACATACCTTTCAGTTCCTTTCCATCGGGAGTACATTTTCCTTTACCAAGGACACAATCTACGTAAGCCATCAGCAATCTCTTATTCCCCTTAATTTCTTTTAGATCGACGTTATCGTATTTATCCGTGTATGTAGGCTTTGCTACGACTGCCGCCAACACACAGCACAAAATCATCAAACTCTTGGACACCATCTGAGAATCCGAATAGCTTTTTATAAAAATGTAAAGAAATAAAAATTTATTTTAAAATTTTTATCCATATAGTAACAATAAATCTTAAACTAATGTTAGTAATAAAATGGACATTAAAATATACACACAAGAATGCATTTTAAAAATTACAAATATAAAAATCTCTGTAGATAAAAATCAATGTTTGTATGTTTGTCCTCTATGCGTTTTTGAACCATTGATCTGAATGTTATAAAATATTGTTAGGGTGTTTTGAGGATGCTCGCGAGGGTGTCTGGCCCAAAAATTTTTTTTTTGTATTATGCCTTAATACTATTTTTACCTTTTCCATATTTTTTTACATTACATGTCAACACATGCCATTGAGCATTGAGCATTATAAATTATGATTACTAAAGTGTCTAATTATGAAAAGTTAAAATGTTTCTTATTTAAATTTATTTATTCCAGACATTTTAATATTACGATTTTAGATTTTAATTAAAGATTTTAGACTTAAGAGTTTAATGACAATAAGAAAAGAAAGGGTAAATCCCCACCGTGTTGGGATTATCAGTTCTTCAAATAGTGATTAACTTTTAAATTGTATAAAGTTTCGTAAAATATTTAGTTTTATTGATATTTAACTCACCTTTAACTTATAATAGTTGTGTAACGTATTCACAAAGAGCACAGATATTTTATGAAGTGCAGAACAATGCTACAACTATATATAGTGGGTTTTCGCCGTCATCCAAACATCTAATTTGCCCCTGGTTGGATCATTACCTTGTTTGCGTCGAATGCGGTAAAAAAAGCGCTACTATACAGTGTGTTTTATTTACGTACATATTATATTATATAGTTTCAGATACCTAAACCTCGGCCCGAAAATGAAGCAACTTAAAAGTCACCAATTGGTGACTTCGTAAAAACGCGCGGATTCCCCTAGTCAAGCGGCACGAATTTAAAAAACTATAATCGCAGTACGAATTCAATGAGAAAAGATTCAATGATATACCCGAGCTGTAGAACGGACCTTGTTGGGTACTCCAAATTTAATTCAGTATAGATTGATTTAAATTTGACTGTACAGTGACTAGTTATATAATTACATTTAAAATATTTTCAGTTAATTATTTTAAAAATATTTTCCTAATACCTACCAACGCTTCCTAAGTATTTACATTAACTTTTCTAGCTACTTAATATGGAAAAACTTGAAAGAGTTGGAATAGCTAACAAGCTAACTAGCAAAGTCTCAATAAACTTAAATTTTGTTATCAATTATTTGGATTCAATAGTGGCTTCGCTCAGGTAAGCAAAGCGAGTACGCCAGTTCCTAATAATTATTTGGTTTATTACTAAAAACCTTGTGAAAATTAATCCGTACAGTATTTTATGAGTTTGTCACATTTAGATAAACGCGGCTGGAGGGCTTTGTTTCATTTACTTTGCTATGCATTATCTAACGATTTAATTAAAAATCTTTTTTTTTAAAGATGCTACTACAATAATGTATCTAAGAAAAGTTTATTTATCTTTGAACATGGAAATTATATTTAAATGTGCATATATATTCATTTCAGCATTTCTAATTTAGAAACTGCACCGTTAAAGATTAGATAACTTAATTCCAACTCGGTATAAGTTTAGTTATGGCTTAGACTCTAAGCTATAACTGAGAAATAATATTCTTCGTTATTGTGTTCCTGTTACTACCTATGTAAGAACTTAACGTAATGTGTCGAATGTTTTATAATTTCAATATACTGGGCAAAAGAAATCTATCACCTCACGCTGTATTTTTCGACTGTGGCCTTGACTATAACGTTTGTAAACGTGTCTAGACTGCCCACGTTTGAATTGACGACACACAAAAGATTTTCACTTATGAAAAAGTAGAATTATCAGTCTTAATTTAAAATATACAATCGTGTTTGTTAATGCAAGTTAAGCAATAATTAATTTTAAAAATCAGTTAACCTGACTGATTGTAACACTAGAGAATATTGAGACGTCACTCTTCGGTTAAGGCGCTTAGGCTACAGGTCACTAAAGAAAGACGATACCCATGACAAATATTACCCTCAGGTTAGGTCAGGTGAGACAAGGTAATTTATTACTACTGAAAATTTTACTCATTTGTAGACTGACTGGTTGGCGCAGTGGTAATGCGGCCTTTCACGCCGCAGGTCGTGGGTTGGATTCTGTCTTGTCTTGTGTCTGTGTCTGGATCTGAAGACCATCGGAGAACGGGCAGCAACGTCCTTTTCTTAGAACGGTGGAACATACTGCGATCGCCAAACCGCCTGCCAAGCGTGGCATTATGGCACATGTCCCCCCAATAATACGATCAATGGGGGAGGCCTAAATCAAGCAGTGGACGATCATAGGCAGAGGTGGTGGTTTTGGTTATTCAAAATTTATATAATTATAACTTAGAGTAACCCATATATTCTCAAGGTTACATTGTATGTATATTACCAATTTTGTCGTAAATAACATTAATTAAACATATAACAGCTCAAGGAACTATAATAATACAACATATTTTACATAATAAAATATTATTAAATATAAATCACTTACTGTATTGTTAAATATATCAAACGAGATATTTAATAAAAACGTCCGTATGAATTTAATTACCCAAAATTGTTTTTGTCTGTATGACAGGAGGTTAAGTGTCTGTAGTAATATTTTTCGAGGTTATGTATGTATTAGGTTGGCAACTAATAAACCTGCCACTTTTTTTCGATCGATTGCTAGAACAATGTAGAAGCTTCTAGAGCATTTCACCATAGTATATGAATAGAGCGTGAATCAATCACTCGATCATTGCGCAACTGAACTTCAAGGAGTAAAGTTTAGTAGAAATATGGAGATTTCTCGTAGGAAGCTTCGACTACTCCTATTTCACGAATTTCGTGTAGGTCGAAAAGCGACAGAAGTAACTTCAAATATATGTGCAACGATGGGTGAGGGTGTTCTCTCTTATGATACCGCTCAGCATTGGTTCCGGAGGTTCAGGAAAGGAAACTTTTTTTTTGCGTGACTGACAGGTTAAGTGTCTGTAGTAATATTTTTCGAGGTTATGTATGTATGTATGTTTGTGAATATGTATGGCCGTTCCATTTTGTCCTCCTAAAGCCTAAATTCGTATTTGTCCCCGGAGTGTAACAGTCAGTCGGGCTTAACGTTTTTATATTTATATTTATTAATTACTAGTTCATGCAAATGTTCAACCCCTATAAATTATTTAAATTTATAATCTTCCTGTCATGGATATCCGTATAGTACCTATATTGTAGTCCAAAATTCATCAAAATTATTAAACAGTTTAGAAATGAATAAGTTAGCAGATATACCTTAGAGCAGCAGAAGGACCTTACCTTTCCTTACAACTTTCATATGGGAATTAATGTCCGCACAATTGTAAACGAAAGTAGTAAACTGCTTTTTCGTTAAGCTCTAATTAATTTCGATCTAAATTAATTAAATAATTTTCTATAGGCTTTATCGTAAAAGAAAAGATTAAATAGACTTAATAAATTGTAATAATTCAATTATTGGTTGATTTATTGTTCCTTCAGACAACTATAAAAGATAGAGATATGCCATGCCACCACGGAGTTTTATATTATTAGACACTAGCTTTTCCTAGTAGAATAGTTGTTGTGGGCATTCTTTTTAATGTTTTAGGATATTTATTTCCCTAATAATGCATATATAAACTACTTTGGTGTATTGCAAATAACTTCTTTGAAAACGTTTCATAAACTTTGTTTTTATTTTTCTACCCATTCTTAAAACATAAACATTTTGCAAGTTTGATCCAGCGCATCCTTCATTGTGTAGGACGCTTGGCAAGTCCAGCGCTCTCGTGTCGTGTAAGACTAAGAGATTTTTACTAATTATGGACTCGTTTTGGTTAAATATATATACACGTATAGTAAAAAATAGACATAATACTATACGAAATATAGTTACAAAATTTCATCTCGTTTATTATACTATACGAAATTTCATCTGGTTTGTCATCCCTATGTAGGTCGAAAATTCAACAATGCTGGAACAAATGGTTATTTACTTTCATCAAGTGCCTAAATACAAAGAGTTATGTTCTAACGTTCGTTAATAACGAACTCCCACACAAAAATTCTTCACTCATTTCAACCCATTCATACCTTTTTACAACGAAAGGTTACTTAAATCAGTTCCCAGGGGCTAGTCGGAGTTAGACGTGAAAGAGTGATTTTTTTCTGACTTCCAAGTGAACTTTCATCCCCATACAGATCGAAATTTAAAAATCGTTAGACAAAATATTTATTCACTTTTTGTGAAATACCTAAATAAAAAGTTTCATGGTTTTATTTTAAATATCTTTTATCTTTTTCAAGGCTTTTCTTTCGCGATAAAAAGTAGTCTATGACCTTTTACGAGGTCTATTTTTTATCGAATTTCTACAAAATCGGTTCCGGGTTAGATGTGAAAGCGTGGTTTTATTTAAACTTCCATATAAACTTTCATTCCCTATTTCAACCCCACAAAAGGCGAAATTTCAAAAACGCTTGAACAAACGTTTATTTATGTCTTATCAAGTGTCTAAAAGCTTCATGTTTTTTTTAATAATGGCGAATTTCCATACAAACTTTCAATCCCTTCAACCCTTTTTTTGCAATGTAATGTAGTACAAATCCTTTCCTAAGGTCAAATCTATCGTTTTACCAAATTTTCTCAAAATAGGTTTTGGTGGTTTAGGTGTAAAAGCGTAACAAACAGATAGATAGACAGAGCTACTTTCGTATTTATAATATTAGTAGGGATTACGAAGAAAGACAAAATAAACTTATAATAAATGACTTATATATTCAATTCCTTTTTAAATTAGGAGGAACCATGATCAACCTATTTGACAATATAGATTGATGGTCAAGTTACATTGGCATTCTCAAAAAGTCTATTTTGAACTTTCTATTATCTTTGATAAATTATATAGTAAACTAAAGTTTCATCCTAATCAACTAAACAGTCATTTTATAGCATTTTTTCTGAAGAAATATTTGACATAACGCTTTAAAATGATATTTTTTTTATTTCTGTACTGATTTAAATTAAACAACACTTTCTAATGATTGAAGCTAATTACTACACAACTGTGAAATCCGCATCTAAATCGGTTAAGCTGTTTCTGAGATAAGCGCGCACAAATTTACAGACAAAATTTAAAGAATAGTTGTTTTGAGTTCTACAGCATTGATAAATACCCCATATAATTGTTTTTTTATTTTTTTTCCATTTACAGACATTTTTATTATATGCATAGATCTACAATTATTTTCTATATCATGTTTATATATGTCCCATAGTTTATCCTGCTTATGCCATGAAAGGCAAATTTTTGGAACTTTTTTGAAGGTTCCTAAATAGTGCATTTATTCATGTTTACATAGTTTTATTAAAATGTACAATAAATATAAACATCATCCGGAATATATTACCTCAATGATGTGTGGAATAGAATTGTTTTCAAGTTCGTTGCGTGGTTTAAAAAACGTAAGTTACGTAGAGTAGAGACTCAAAAAGTAATTTCGTTTTATCATATGTATAGATACTAGATAGAGTGTAATCAAATTAACGAAATTAAGCATAAAAAACCCACTTCATTTGATAGGACTGTCAGAACAGCATATCAATTCAGTAAAATTTATAAAATGATTTTACGAAAATTCTATGCCGTATTGGTTACTTTGCGATTAGATTTATTCGTTGGACAGCAACTGTAGGCAATCTCAAATTTTTCAATGTTGGTTTAAAAGCTATTTATAATGTAGTAAATTAGAAAACAAAAGTTTTCATCGGGATTTAATTTTTTTTAATTTTATACTGTTGATTATATGGATAAACACTTAATAAGTAAGCCTAAGAGAAACATAATCTGTTTTTGGAAATCACGACAAACTCATTGCAGTGCGAAAATTCAATCCAAAGCAAATTCGATGAAATTTGAATAACATAAATTGTTGGGTAGTTTGGGGGATTATCTATAAAAAATAATTATTTGTCGATGTGTAAATAAAACAAGAACATTTACTCGGATAAATTTATAATAAGATAACTTTCAAAGTGGAATCGGATGTATGAAATAAAATTAAACAAGGTCATGAAAAACTACTGCGGGATTTTGATGCCCTTGGCCTTTGCCTGCTCTTCGTAATGCTTCCTCCACTTGCCAGTGGGGTCGAACTTGCCGCAGAGCTCGTTCCAGATCTCCGGTTCTTTTTCAATGAGGTGCTTGATCATCTCGAACGATCCGTCCTTTTGCTTTTCAGTACATTGCTCGCAGCCGGTTTCTATAGCTTCTTGGAGATGTACTATAATTTAATGAAATAATGTCGTTTAATAGTCATAAAATATATTCATTCTTTTTTTTATAAAATAAATATAGGTATTTAAAAGAATAAAAGGAGCGAGTGAGTTACTTGTAAAAATGTAAACATAAAAAAAAGCATACTTTGAGATATTTATAGAGTACGAGTATAATAATTTTAATTATGATATAAGGATTTCAAGTTATTACAACGGCACTTTTCCCTCAATTCTGCGTTGAAATTTTGATTGAAATACCATTTTTAAGTTTGAATTACTTCCACTCACAGCGACTTGGCGTGTGTGCCTAGATAGTATTAAAATCTGATAGATTAATTTTGTATATAAAAGTTTTAAACAAACCTTTTAATTCCTTTCCTTCGGGAGTGCATTTCCCTCTTTCCATAATGCAGTCTACATAAGCCATAAATAATTTCTTGTTCTCAATAATTTCTTTTAAATTGATGTTATCATATTTGTCGGTGTAAGTAGACCACACCGAAGCAACCACACACAGCAAAATGATCAAACTCTTGGATGCCATCTGAAAATAAAAAATTGAACATAAAAAAAACTTATAAAGACTAGCAAATAGGTTTTTTCCTAATTAAAAAAAGAATAAAAAATTCTGCGACTCGATCGATAGATGTCTAAATCAACCTAGAACCCAAAATTATCTCCAATGGTCTCAATATATTATAACGTATGGTTATTACATTGGGGACTATATCCGAAACAATT
Organism: Papilio alexanor hazarajatica; assembly: GCA_018246295.1. Lineage (NCBI taxonomy): Eukaryota > Metazoa > Arthropoda > Insecta > Lepidoptera > Papilionidae > Papilio > Papilio alexanor. The sequence goes on from DWLR01000442.1 coordinate 24,886, forward strand.
TTGTTATTTCAAAAAAAAAAAAATCACACAAAGTTCGTTTCGACTGAGGATTACATTCGAAAACCGACTTAGAATAGTTGAACCGAACTATATAGTTTCGTTCGTTTAGCTGAAAACTCTATAAGATTTTAAATTTAAAAAAAGGATAATTAAAGTATTAGATGAAAATTTATTATTTTAAGGGTAAAAAAAATTATCGTTTTAAATCGTTTGCACTGTAATAATTAATATAAAACAATGTAAATAAATTTGTATGAACATGTTTACGAATAACACCAAAGAAATTTTTCTAAATATTGTGAAATTAGTACACAGTTTTTATTGAATTCCATGCGAACGAAGTCGCTGTCAACAGCTATTTACTAAAAACTTTAAGGCTATAGATTCGTTTTAACTTCAGTGATATTAAATGTAAGAGATTATAGTTTCAATTTAATTTCTCACCGTAAAAGTGTAAAACAACAGTTTCACATGGACCACTGATGTGTTATGAACTGCATTAAACTGCTACAACTATATATACTGAGATTTCGTCGTCTTCCCAACAATTTGTTTGACCCTGGTTTAATGATTACGTTGTTACAGATGCATAAAAACTATCATCAGTCTTATGATTTTGATATTGTTTTGTTCATATTTGGCTGCATATTATTTTGTGAGGAAAATTTACTTTTTTTAGTTTAATTAAAAAATCTTAATTTAATAAATTAAATTCATTAACAAGAGTAAAAACTCTTGTAAATAAATATAATACTTAAGATTTTTAATATTTGAGTAAAATTTAAAAACCTTCATCTTCATCATCTTAGCCTATGTTCGTCCACTGCTGGACGTAGGCCTCCCCCATTGATCGCCACAAAGATCGGTCCTC